>OY755171.1:285998-358780 GCA_963576735.1 Bedellia somnulentella
GAGTTGTTTTGGTTTACATAGTTCCTTTACTCAAACAGGTTGTGGGTGAAAAAAAAAAACGATAAAATTAGGAATAAGTTGGGGCTGATTTCTAAATAAATACTCACCTACTACATACTTAAACATCCTCAGTACCCATAGTCGCTACTTACGACACCAGAAAGAGTTATTACCTCACCAACTATTTTTCATTTCAAATTCATAACAAGACACAAGTTGCCGATCCCATAATATGTCAACTGCAAAATGACAAACTTTCAGTTTAGTTTAGTTGTAAAAGTTAGGACTGTGTTCCACTGTTGTAATTTCATTTATTTCTTTTGAAATTGATGTAGCAATATTCAACTTTGCTTTTTCCAGTAAAATTTTTAAAGATCAAATATTTCAGTTTGCCTGTACAATGGGGAAGACAATTCCTAATAAGATTAAGCTAAGATTTTTTGGGAAGTGTCCGATTAGGCAGGTGTCCGCAGTATGAAGAATAAAAGAGCATGTATGAAAAGATTGATGGATGTAAACGAAGCCAGAGAGGTTTGCCAGGATCGTACAAAGTGGCGATCGATAGTCTCTGCCTACCCCAATTTGAACTAACGGCGTGAGAATATGTATGGCTGTATGTCCGATTAGCACTATCCCATTTCTTTTCATGAATTCGATCAAGATTTTCAAGATTCGACTTAGAGTATTGGGGCTTATGCTTCCGTGGTCTCGGTTCTTGTTATATTAGTTATTTTGGACACATAGAGAGGATGGATGTAAGTAAATTGGTGAAAGAGATATATAGAGTAATGGGGATGGTAATGTCAGTAGATGTCGACCAAGTATGTAATAAAGGGAGGGGTTCCTGAAATGAGTTTTTACTTTATTAGTTCTATACTTCAGAATTTAAAGCTTTTTTCCATATTAAATTGTGATAAATAAGAGGTACGTTTTATTTAAAAAGCTTTCTGTGTCACTTTTCGTTGATGAAAACGATGGCTCAATGATCCGAATAATAAAAGAGTGATGGATTTCTGCTGGAATCAACCATTTCTCCATTTTTTGAAGGACGGTCGGTTAAAAAGAAAACTTTAATATTTTCTAGTTGGTGTACTATCGTATTGAGCGATATTCTCAATAAATTACGTAAAAGACCCTAAAAATAGGGGACTACTTGTCTCGAACCAACCCTACAGGAAAAATATGGGGTAATACTTTTTTACACCGACAGTACCTATCATAACACATTAATGCTTTAATTTTATAACCCATAAGTCCTTCAGTAAAATCTTCAGCTTCACCTGTGAAATCAGGAAGTCCTATACAAGCACCCCCCTAATAAGTAGAAACCAACTGCTTTATAGTTTGTCTTTGCGTAGATCATTATTATTGGTATTTTCCCTACTCAACTTTCCAAAAGTGGCTGAGGAATTTCTAATTCACTAGCTCTGGCTACCCCTTCATGGGATTTATAGCCGTGAGTATATGTATTGTTACGTACCGGGTTCTTAATTTGATAAATACCAGTCACACTTTCGTGCAATAAGGTGTAATTATATTTATTGACCAATAACGCACTTTACACAACACAACAAACACTAATTTACTCCGTTATAGTAACACTGTCCACACCGTTAAGCTTATTTCCGTAATCCGTATATCACTGCACTGTCGTATTTAATTTCTTCGCTCTAGTATTTCGCTTGTTCTCGCTTTAGTTCTTCGCACTCGAATCACTCCGTAGCACACGTCGCTCTTTATATATGCCAAATCTCAAATACGCGAATATTACAGAAAGTTCTAGTACCACATTCTCGAAAAGTCGATATTCGAGAAACATCTAGTAATTCCTTTTTTTACTTATTAAAATACTAGTAACGCCATCTAGTATAATCTAGTAGTGGCAAATCCTATCTCCTACTTGCGAACAGATGTCGTAACATTACCCCCTCCTTACATTAATACTCGTCCCGAGTATTATTGCTTCCATGGTACTTCGCAAGTCGATCGATGTGAACTATTTTCAAAGCCCCTCTAGGTTGGCGTTGAATTCTGTACGTTACATCGTTTATTCTAGTGACCACCTTGTACGGTCCTTCCCACCTATTTTGTAACTTAGGGGACTTCCCTTTCTGGCGAGTTGGATTGTGTAACCAGACGAGCATACCCTCTTCGAAACGCGGCGTGTTAGCTTTACGGTCATATCTGGTTTTCATCTTTTCACTAGCATGTAAACCATTTTCACGCACTAGGGAATGTACATCTTGCATTCTTTCCCTCAAATCGCTTACATATTCAGTTACACTCTGCGGCTCATCTGGTGACCCTCCTGTCAACAAATCTACAGGCAGTCGTAGCTCTCTTCCGAAATTGACGAAAGCAGGTGTTTCCTTCGTGCTTTCGTGAACAGCTGACCGGTAAGACAGTAAAAATAATGGAATGTGTTTGTCCCAGTCCTTCTGATGTTTTTCAACCATCTTCGCCAACTGTCTCTCCAGTGTTTGGTTGAACCTCTCCACCATTCCATCTGACTGAGGATGATATGGCGTCGTCCTGGTTTTATGCATTCCAAGTAGTTTGCACACCTCTTGAAATACTTGTGACTCAAAATTTCTTCCCTGGTCAGAGTGTATCTCCAGGGGCACGCCAAATCGACAGATCACTTCCTCAACCAGTTTTGTAGCCACAGTTATTGCTTCTTGATTGGGTATGGCAAACACTTCAGGCCACTTAGTGAAGTAATCCATCACCACCATGAAATATTTATTTCCGGACTCTGATTGTGGAAACGGTCCAGCCACATCAACGGCAATCCTCTCCCAGGGAGCTCCCACATTGTACAACCGTAATCCCCCTCTACTCCGGGTCTGCGGACCTTTCACCGCGGCACACGTTGTACATTTCCGGCACCAGTCCTGTACGTCGTCCCTACAATGAAGCCAGTAAAACTTCGCACGAACCTTCTGCAACGTACGATTTACCCCAAGATGCCCGCCCGAAACACCGTCATGTGTTTCCCGCAGTACATCTTTAACCTTGGCTCTGGGCACGACCAATTGTAGGTGCTCTTCCTTACCGTTGGGTTTCTCCCACCTCCGGTACAGTAGACCATTGATCAGAACCAGGCTGTTCCATTGTGCCCAGTAAGCTTTCGTACTCACTCCTGTGGACGCTACTTCACTCCAAGCCGGTTGATCGTGTTTTTCCTTCTTCCATTTCATGATGGGTCTGAGGTTCTCATCTTCTTCTTGGGCCTTCTGCATAGCTTCTGTTTCCCATCCATCCAATGGACAAATTCGAGTCACTTTCACGACCTCCTCCTTCGACTCTTGCTTTCTGCAATGTTTACAGTCTTCCGGACACGGTCTACGTGAAAGCGGTGCTCGATAGAAAAGTCATACTCTTGTAGCTGTTCGATCCATCGAGCTACCTGTCCTTCCGGGTTTTTGAACTGGAGAAGCCATTTCAGTGCAGCATGATCAGTTCGAAGCTTGAACGGTCTCCCAATCAAATACTTGTAAAAATGCTGTAAGGTCTTCACTACAGCTAGAAGTTCCTTTCTCGTGACGCAGTAGTTTCTTTCCGCTTTAGATAGAGACTTGCTGAAATATCCGATCACAACTTCCTTGTCACCTTGGATCTGTGATAACACTCCACCAATAGCCATATTACTAGCATCGCTGTCAACGATGTACTGTCCCTCTGGCTGTGGATATCCAAGGATAGGTGTCTCGCAAAGCCTCTTCTTCAGCTCATTGAAAGATAACTCGCATTCATCATCCCAAGAGAAGGTTTTCTTATCTTCAGTCAACCGATGCAATGGTTTGGCGATCTCAGAAAACCCTTTTACAAAACGTCGATAGTACGAGCAAAGGCCGAGAAAAGCTCGCACGTCTGTTTTGTCCTTTGGCGTCGGCCATTTCTGCACAGCTTCCACCTTTTCCGGATCCGTCTGAATTCCTTCTCGGCTGATTACGTGTCCTAAATAGTTCACTGAAGTTCTAAACAGCCGGCACTTCTTCGGATTCAGTTTCAGGTTTGCTCCACGAATTTTCTGAAAGACTTGTTCCAGGTTCTTGAGATGGTCTTGGAAGCTTTTGCCTATTATGACCACGTCGTCGAGGTACACCAGGCAAGCCTCGCCAACCAATCCCGCCAACGCACACTCCATAAGCCTTTCAAAAGTAGCTGGCGCGTTGCAGAGACCGAAAGGCATGACGTTAAACTGCCACAAACCCTTTCCAGTTGAAAACGCAGTCTTCTCTTTATCAGTCGGATGTATTTCCACCTGCCAGTAGCCTGACTTGCAGTCCAGGGTTGAAAACCACTTCATGCCACTCAAAGTATCCAGAGTGTCATCTATTCTTGGCAAAGGATAGCTGTCCTTCTTTGTCACGTTGTTCAGTTGCCTGTAGTCAACACAAAACCGTGTGCTTCCATCTTTCTTCTTAACAAGAACCACTGGAGAACACCACGGACTGGAGGACGGACTAATGACCTTCTTCTTTTTCATGTCTTCGAGCAATTCTTCAACTTCTTTCTCCTTAGCGATTGGGATTCTCCTTGCTCTCTGTCTAATAGGTCTTTCGTCCCCTGTATCAATTCTGTGTTGCACTAAAGATGTTCTGCCTAAGTCCCCTTCTGCATTTGAGAAGATGTCAGCATATTTCACCAGCAACTGTTTAACCTTGATCCTCTCCAAGTAAGATAAGTCATCCTGGATCTCACTTAACAAGTCAGTTACAGTTGAATTATCGACTTTCACTTTGACTTTCCCATTTGGAGAATGACAGCTCCTCATCCAGACTACTTCTTCACACTGACCAACTACTTCACCCCGCTTAAGCTGTACATCTTCTTGGTCAAGGTTGACTACCTTCACTATTGCCGTCTTGTTGCTTGTAACCAAAGTTCTTGCTGTCAGAAATTTCCTTGGCCCGTTCTTCCCTGTCTCTTCAATCAACACACAACGATGCCTCTTCTTCTCGCTGTCTACAGGTAACATCACCGGAACCAACTTCTGAGAACGCGCAGGAATATTGATGGTTTTCAAGCATGTCACTTCACCGACGGGACCACCCAGTATAAAGATTTCTTCCTGGCCACACTTGAAAATTCCTCTCGTTATGTCAATCCGGCAGTTATATTTCTTCATGAAGTCCAGTCCTAGTATGCATTCATCCATTATCTCAGCCACAATGACTTGATGAGTATACGACGTCTCGCCAACCATCATCCTGACTGAGAGTTCACCAAGGACAGGTATTCGCTGGCCAGAGGCGGAGAGTAGCCGACACTTAGTATCTCTGCTATACTTGATATTCGCTGCTTTCACCAGTGCCGGATTGATCACCGTTCTAGACGCTCCAGTATCAAGGGTCATCTTACAGTCTTGATCATTGACACAGCCCAATATCACCAAACTGTTCCCGTTACAGGCTTGTGAGATGGTCATTGTCGGGGCTTTCTCCTCTCTAGCCAGCACCTGCCCCCCGGTCCTGGCTAATGCTCGTTTCCCTGGACGTTTGCGGCAGGAGCCTCTGCCTGCCTCTTTTCTTCCTTCCTCAGCGGGCAACTTAATCTCAAATGGCCCCTTTTCCCGCAGCCATAACAAATCGGTCCAGTACTCCTTCCGACGGGTGCTTTAATGACCTTGACGTCCTCATTTGCTTCCGCAATCTCACGAAGTCGATGAGTTTGGCGCGTATCCTGGCGGCAAGCTTCAACTTCTAGAGCGTTCGCCAAGGCATCCTTGAGAGACGTGTGGTGTTGAAGTCTCACCGCTGTTCTCACTTCGATATCTCTGATGCCGTCGACGAATGCTTGCACCAGGTTCATTTCCACCGTCTTCGGATCTACACTGGGATAGGCCTTGCGGACGAGCTTCTCGATTTCAAGGGCCCACTGCTGAAGTCCCTCTCCGGAACGCTGGACCCTATCACGCAGCTGAGCGCGGAACACGTGCTCCAGGTGTCGCTCTCCATAGCGAGACTCCAACGCATCCAGCATGTCCTTGAAACCACCACTCGGAGTCGGCAGCGCCTCTATTACTGACAGTGCTTGACCTCGGAGCGCCACCGTCAGTGCAGTCAAACACTGTTCATCAGTCCAACCATTGGCAGCCGCAACAGTCTGGAACTGATGTCTATACGCCGACCAAGATGTTGTTCCGTCGTAGGGAGGAACCTTCACACGAGGACCATGGACAGCTACTACATTCTCACCGGAGACAACCTTGACCGGTCGTGATTCAAGCTGCAGAACCCTTTTCTCCATTCCGCGGAAGTCGGTCTTCATGTCATCGATATCTTTCTCAATAGTGGTTACCTGCTCCTTCATCTGCTCTACGTCTTTTTCCACAGTAACCACCCGACCACTGACTTCATTGACCGCAGTGAGAACTTGTGAGAACTTAGTTTGCTGTTCCTCGCGCAACTCACGAACTTCTTGTTTCACAACACCCTGTACCTCCGAATGTATGTTTTTCACAACATCCTGTATGCTTTGTTGTGCTTCACGCATGCTTTGAAACATTTCAACTATCATCGCCAAGTCAGTATTAGTTGCGGCCGCCGGCGCCGTTGATGTAGACGGCGCGTTAGTCACCACGGACGTCTCCTCTGGAATGTCACTCCGAGGGTTCGTGACCGATGACCTCATTTCCGACAGCTGTTCACCCTCTGCGGCTTTCTGAGCGCGTGTCTTCACACCCTCTCTTCCGTCTTCCTTCGGCATAACTGGCATCTTCAAATCCACTTCTGTCACCAATTGTTACGTACCGGGTTCTTAATTTGATAAATACCAGTCACACTTTCGTGCAATAAGGTGTAATTATATTTATTGACCAATAACGCACTTTACACAACACAACAAACACTAATTTACTCCGTTATAGTAACACTGTCCACACCGTTAAGCTTATTTCCGTAATCCGTATATCACTGCACTGTCGTATTTAATTTCTTCGCTCTAGTATTTCGCTTGTTCTCGCTTTAGTTCTTCGCACTCGAATCACTCCGTAGCACACGTCGCTCTTTATATATGCCAAATCTCAAATACGCGAATATTACAGAAAGTTCTAGTACCACATTCTCGAAAAGTCGATATTCGAGAAACATCTAGTAATTCCTTTTTTTACTTATTAAAATACTAGTAACGCCATCTAGTATAATCTAGTAGTGGCAAATCCTATCTCCTACTTGCGAACAGATGTCGTAACAGTATGTATGTATGCATACACATTCGGTCTGGGAATAGGTTTATAACATTTTTTTATACTTCTAAGTGGTTTTCCACACTAAATATATTATTTTTATTGTAAAGACTGCTCTTGAAATTCTCTAGAAATAATTAATATGGCAAAACAACGTTTGCTGGGTCAGCTACTTTCTATATAAACTTCACACCTAAAACCAAAATCTCAGGGTATTTTAAAGGGCAAGAGAGTTTAATCTAGTTACACTATTTATAACTCAAAAACGGATAAACCGATTTGGCTCAAAAATTGGTGGAGAGGTACCTCAGAAACGAGACAAGGAGATTGGATACTAAGCATTTTTAACCGACTTCAAAAAAGGAGGTTCTCAGTTCGATTGTTTGTATGTATGTATGTATAATTGTCCGCGATTATCTCGAGTTTGGCTTAAGCTATTTGGATGCGGTTTTCAGAACAGTATTCGTTACATTTAGGAGAAGGTTTTAGTACCTTAACCGACCAAAAAAAGGAAGGAGGTTCTGTGTTTGACCTGTATGTATGTCTGTTGGTCCGCGATTATCTCACGTTTGGCTTAAGCTATTTGGATGCGGTTTTCAGAAAAGTATTCGTTACATTTAGGAGAAGGTTTTAGTGCCTTAACCGACCAAAAAAAGAAAGGAGGTTCTGTGTTTGACCTGTATGTATGTCTGTTGGTCCGCGATTATCTCACGTTTGGCTTAAGCTATCTGGATGCGGTTTTCAGAAAAGTATTCGGTACATTTAGAAGATGGGTTAAGTGATTTAACCGACTCTAAAAGAAAGGAGGTTCTGTGTTTGACCTGCATGTATGTATGTTGGTCGGCGATTATCTCGCGTTTCGCTTAAGCTATTTGGATGCGATTTTCAGAAAACTACTTGTTACTTTCAGGACAAGGTTTTAGTGATCTAACCGTCTCAAAAAAGGAGTTTCTGAGTTTCACCTATAAGTATGTATGTAAGTTTGAAGGTTCTTAGTTATTATTAGACAAAGAGTTATCAGTTTATGTTATTACATTCAGGAGAGGGTTTAAGTTCTTTAACCGACTCGAAAAAAAGGAGGTTTCTTAGTTTGAAATATAAGTATGTATGTAAAGTTATCAATACTAGACAGAGATTTATCAATATATGTTAATAAAGTTTTTTTATTAGTAATAAACAGAGTTACTAAATTATTAAACAAAAAAGTATATAAAAACATGAATAAATTACTCTTAATTATATTGAAGAAAAAAATATATATTGCAACTTCATGTTTTTCATTCTGGTCATTTCAATCAAGGCTCTTTCGTCATGGGGATGGTTAAGTAATTTCTTTGAATCTATATCACTTAAAGCCATCTCATCAAGGGATTTTACACGACTCAACGCTACATATATATAAGAGTGTTTCTTCGCATTTGTGATAGGTGAACTTCTCTTTGCTCATCTGTTTCGGCAGCAAGAGCAGCACGCTGACGATCTCTCTCATTCTGAAGGGCAAGCACGAGTTATCGACACGATAACGGTTAGAATGAGATGGCAGTATACGATACTAAGTAAGTGCGTAAAAGATGGCTGCTTTATCCCACGCGATAACTAGTTTAAATACGGCTCGTGCTTGCTCTGCTGAAGTCTTTGTTTTTTTTCGATGGGTGTTTCGTTCTCCCTTTCGCGACTTTTCCTTAAAGCATCCTTTGATTTTCTATCTAGGCCCGCAGGTAAACAAAATAGTAACAAGTAAGCTAAAGTCATAATAACAAATATTATAACTACCTGTTAAAAAAACTATAAAATAAACGGACAGTAAAACTTATCTCTAAAAAACTATCACTAATTCACTAAAAAAACTCAGAGTGATTAATTATCACTAAAAAGTATAAAATAAAAAAGAAAAACAAAAACTTCAAATTGAATACTAAACAGAAAAATTGAATATTATTATTTTTTATTTAAAAAAGAACCGCCTTCAAAAATCCAACTGAAAAGTATAAAATAATTTTTATTTATTTTATTATGTACAACTCTATTCAACTTCTTCTTTTTGAAGTCGGTGCCAAACAGACAAATCCAAAATGAAAATTGCTACATAGAGAAAACCATACGAATAATAAATCAATCGATAGTGCCTCAACAACAGTAGGTAACACAATCGCGCTCAAAAATCAAGAAATTTCATCCGCTCGCAACGACGTCGCTTTATAAAGGATGGAATTGGGGGACAGTGAGCGGTGCTTAGCCTGGTGTGCATGCGTCGCACTCCGCAGAGAAATTATCATAATATACATGTCACCGTAAAACTGTAAATACTAGTAAATTATAATTTTAGATAGATAGCGAGATAGTAAACTAACGTTAGGTTAGGTTATGTAAGATTATCAGATTTCAAACTAACGGAATTAACAATTCGACAGAGACATGCATGCACCGAGTTGGCACAACCAATACTTCTAACACTTTGTAAAAAGACGATCGAGAATCTAAATCACTACATAGTATAAAACAAAGTCGCTTTCTCTCTCCCTGTCTGGGATATAGGGACATCCTTATGTATACTTTAATCTGTAAAACTACGAAATGAATTTTGATGCGAATTTTTTTATAAATTGATTAAAAAGGAAGGTTCTCCACCCCATCAGCGTACCTATACGCTGATGGGGTGGAGAACTCACTCAACTTGGGCGGGCCACTAATATTCGTTCTTCTTTGTCATGAAAATTGGTTTGGCACCGACTTCAAAAAGAAGAAGTTGAATAGAGTTGTACATAATAAAATAAATAAAAATTATTTTATACTTTTCAGTTGGATTTTTGAAGGCGGTTCTTTTTTAAATAAAAAATAATAATATTCAATTTTTCTGTTTAGTATTCAATTTGAAGTTTTTGTTTTTCTTTTTTATTATTATATTTTAATGAGGGAAGGTTTGTTTGTTTGTCGGTAATGAAAAGTCTCCGCAACAATTAAACCAATAAAAAAATCTTTGACCAAACAAAGCTAAACTATCAGAAGCAACATAGGCTAATATCATCACGCTAAATATCGTAGGGGGTAAGCAGTGCAAAATACTGTACAACACCCGCGCGAAGCCGGGACGGACCACTAGTAAATAATAAAAAACAACACAATTAATTATGATTTTTCTTTTTTTACTTCACCTGAATACATTTGTTACCAAATTTCACAAAACCGATTTGAGAGAATTCCCTTGTAAGTCTGGTGGCGGAATATCACGTGATTGGATTTAGGTTGGCTGTAAATTTAACCGTATTTTCTGTATTGTCACCAAATAAATATATCATTTCATTTTAATCAGAAAAAATATAGCCCCATCGTGTATTTCGTTGTTTTAGAAACGAGACAAAAACCTCTTTAAAGTGAAAACATTTAGTTCTCACAATTAGCGATCATCCGACTTTGGACAGCTCCGATCTAATTATATTTTATGGTACACAGTGTTCAAGCGAGTACAATATGTTCCAGTTAGTTCCACTATCCAAATTTTACTTACAATAACTAGTGAAATAGTAAATAGAAATACTATAACGCGACCAGCTTGTTTGAACAGTTGAGTATTAGCCTTGGACAGAGACAATAGATTACATGTTACAGCTAAACTTTGGTCTACTATATTTTCTAGATTATTGGGTTTATTATTATATTAATTCCACATGAAAAATATTTATGCTGTTAAGTGTCGGCTTAGAATAGCACTATCCCATTTCTGCCGGTGGGTGATTGTAAGAGGCGACTAACGGTATTGGGGCTTTTGAAGGATTTTAGGGCGATGTGGTTGGAGACCCATTACCAACAACCTTTATTTTACCATCTTTTCCCTACTCAACTTTCCAAAAGTAGCTGAGGTATTTTTCATTTCTTAGCTCTGGCTACCCCATCTAGGGATTTTTAGTCGTGAGTATATGTATGTATGAAAAATACTCAAGATCTTCAAGTATGTAAAAATAAATCTTATAGGTATGAAATGCAGTCAATTTCTTTAAACAGATTCATCAAACCATTCCTTGTTTATTTATTTGCATGGGAGTTAGCCCATTTTATGAGAATTGAGAAGCAAACAACTTAAGCGTATTACTGAGTAGTGGTTGCCTCCCAGAAAATGACATACATACATACATACATATTCTCACGCCGTTAGTTCCCATTGGGGTAGGCAGAGACTATCGATCGCCACTTTGTACGATCCTGGCAAACCTCTCTAGCTTCATTCACATCCATCAATCTTTTCATACATGCTCTTTTATTCTTCATACTGCGGACACCTGCCTTTTTGAGCACATTTTCTATTTGATCCAAATGTGTCCTCCGAGGTCGTCCTCTACTAACATTACCTTCCACATTGGCTCTATATATCTCTTTCACCAATTTACTGTCATCCATCCTCTCTATGTGCCCAAACCATCTCAACATTCCTTTTTTTATCTTTCTTACAATATCATCTTTTACACCACACCTTTCACGAATCACATCATTCCTCACACGATCACATAACCTTACATTACAAACTTTTCTGAGGGATCTCATTTCTCTGCTTTCATGCTTCTTCTGCCACACCCAACATTCACTGCCATACATAAGCGTAGGAACGAGGACAGCATCATGCACAGCCATTCGGGCCTTTTCGGACACCGATTGACTAGACATGAGACTATCCAGTGCTCCATTTACCGCATTACCCTTTTTTACTCTTCTTTCAATGTCTTCATCACACTTTCCATCCCTAGTAAACAAACTTCCCAGATATACGAACTCTTTCACTTGTTCCACTTTCTTACCATTGATCTCAATCACGCATTCAGTCATATTCTCCTCTCTCTCGAAAACCATGGTTTTGGTTTTATCCACATTTACTCTCATTCCTTTTCTTTCAAACGACGCACATGCAATATTCATCATCTCTTGCAACTCCTCAACCGACGATGCAAGTAACACTTGATCATCAGCATATAAGAGGCATTTGATGACGAATCCACCCATTCTCAGTCCATAATCACTTTCACGCAACTCTATCAGACAGTCATCCATGAACAAGTTGAAGAGCCACGGAGAAGCTACACATCCCTGTCGGACACCCCTAGAGATACCGAACCAGTCTGTGTTTTCCCCGTTTATTCTTACACATGCACTAGAATCCTCATAGAGTGATACCAGTGCACGTATAAGTTGGCTTCCCAAGCCGAACTTGGATAACAACTCCCACAAATACTTCCTTACCACCCTATCATACGCCTTCTCTAAATCTATGAAGGAGCAATACACCTTTCGATTCTTGGCTAAGAACTTTTCAGTGATGCTCCTTAAAGAGAAGATTTGATCCATACATCCCATTCCCTTTCTAAATCCTGCTTGCACATCCCAAATTTTGTCATCTGTTTCATTCATCACTCTTTCAATCAATACCTTTGCATACAATTTACCGACAACACTGAGTAGGCTGATTCCGCGGTAGTTTTTAGCTTCCTGGTGTGACCCTTTTCCTTTATATAAGGGCACAATTACTGCCCTGCACCAATCTCGTGGTACTTTACCACTCGACCAACACTTTTGAAAAAGGAAGTACAGCCAGGAAGCCACCAACCCTTTACCAGCCCTCAGCATTTCGATACTTATCCTATCATACCCTGCCGCTTTCCCTACTTTCATACTTTTCAATGCTTTCATTACTTCTTCCATACTAATCTCACTGTCACTACTGTCACCCAATGCTTCATTCCAGTCAACATTGCTGCCAATTGGCGAAGAAATAGGTGAATCCTCTTTTTCAAAGAGTCCCTCAAAATAGTTCTTCCATACTCGTCTTATGCTACTTTCATCCGTCGCCAATTCACCCTGTTCATCTCTCACTACATTCACTTTCGTGTTTTGGGAAACTCCCTTTTCTTTCCGGATATATTTCCAGAACAACTTTTGGTTATTCCGGAAATTATCAGAGAGTTTCCTCTCACACCATTCTATCAAATCACGCTTTTTCTTTTCTATTTTCTTCTTAACCTCATTCTTAACTCTCTTATATTCATCTTCACTATTCTTCACTACATCATCGGTTACTCTCGCATCCATTCGTTTACTAGCTTTAATCGCTAGTAAATCTAACCAAGCTTTCTTCTTATCTCCAACTGCCTCTTTCACATCTTTATCCCACCAACTTGTTGGTGGGTCTATTTGTTCTTTTACTCAATCCACATACTTCCGTCGCACATTCAACCATAGACGATTTGAGCACATCCCATACTTCTTCTATTTCCAATTCATCCTTCATCTCCACGCAACTTAGCCTGTCGTCCAGAAAATGAATAGCATTTAATCAATAAAAACGTTTTAAATATTGGCATCGGACTACCTACCTACACGCTGCATCAATGGAGCAAATGGATTAGTCCTTTATTTCATACTTTTTTAAATCATCTCTCCCCCAGCACCATTTAATGGAATAATAGCCCTTGATCTTAGTACAAAATTTAATTAGACTCGTTCAAACATGATAATTGTAAAGCAAAGTGAGAGTTAATTAATGGAGCTTTACTTCACTTGTTCGTAACACCATATAGATTGATTTACTTCAATTTACAAACAATTATGAATTTCATGTCTTTATGCGGGAATTATTATTAACGTATTATTAAAATTATGTTTGCGGTGAACACCACGGGTTTCCGCGCTCCCACCTAGTTGTCATCTACTATTACACGGTACATCCACTTTTGGAAGTATACAGAGGTAAATATAATAATGTAAAGAATTGTTTGCGATGCGGTTTCCTGCCTCATAAACCAACGAAAAGGCCTCGTATTCTTGATCGTGTCCTAGTTCATCTAACGAGAGACATGTTACTGTGTTATTCTAGATCGTCTATACCCGGTTGTACTCTGAACGTACCTTAGAATATACACTTAGGTCACAAATTGTAATTTTTGTACATTTCTTGGTTCCAACATAATCTGATTATGCCCGCATAATGTATTGATAGCTTATACTTCATACATTAGCTACAACATACACATTTCTAAGTGATCATACCAATTGGTATTGAGTCGTCAGCGTTACTTATTACTAGTAGTTCATTATGAGACCTCTTAAATCGTTCTGTCTCCTTTCCTGCTGTCTCCTCACAGTGGTCAGCTCAAACTCCCTGGACGCTGTTGTCGAGGGTTTGGGAGATTTTGTGCGTATGGTGGCGGACACACCGCTCAACGTAAGTACTCATCATATTTTCGTCAAATGATAGATCGTCATTAAAACTCATTTATGTAGAAACTCTCATTATTTCCATTGGGGTAGGCAGACATTATCGATCGCCATTCTATACGATCCTAACAGCATAAAAACATAAACATAAACGTTCACGCCGAATATCCCCGAAGGGGTTGGCAGAGGTGCTAATACTTCTGAACATCACGTGACTTTGTCACCTGGTGTTCAGAGTACCCACGTTTTGCATGGACATTGTACTCACGTGATAGGGGACAGGCCTATCGCCGTTTTGTACGAATACACTGTCACATGACTAAGTACAACTCAGCCATGTGGGTTTCCTCACGATGTTTTCCCTCACCGTTAACAACCATGATAAATTAACCACACATATGTCTTTAGAAAAGACAAATTGGTGTAGTCCCGACCCAGGATTTGAACACTAGTCGTTTGCACGAAACCGACTGTTCTACCCATTGGGCTATCACGGTATCACGGTATAATTTCTTCATGAATATAAACCATTACAGATTTGTATAACCCAAGTCGGCTATATTTCACATTAAAACAATACATTTATAACCTGATTGATGTCTTGCTTCTCTCGCATCTGTTATTCTGTTCATACATGCTCTTTTATTCTCACAAGAATATTATATATTAATAGAAAACATTTTACTTTACTCTATTTCGTTTTTATAATATTCAGCAAATCATTTTAATTGATATACAAATTGGACTACCCCGCATCGCGTGGCATGTTTGATGTAAAATGACGTTACTTTGTTTCTTCATGTTCAACCTAACGTTCATTAAAAATTTCATCGGAATTGGTTAAATGTAGGTAAGGGCCGGCGCTGACTGCCGGCATGGCATGGCAAAGGATTTCGGTACAGATATAGCATTTTTAATCTTATTTTTCATGAGTATAGAATTCATTTTACTTTATTTTGACACAACGATGCCGACGTTCTGTCCTCCTCGGCATCGTTGTGTCAAAATGAATTCTATACGCATGGTAATAAGATTAAAAATGCTATATCTGTACCGAAATCCTTTGCCATGCCATGCCGGCAGTCAGCGCTGGCCCTAAAGGCTTAAAAATTCAGTAGAACGATTTGTTGCCTACTTTTTAAAAATTTTTTTTTTTTTTTTTTAATATACGGACCAATTATACACAGATCAAGTTAGCCCAAAACTAAGTAAGGCTTGTATTATGGGATCCTTAATATTATATAATACACATATAAATAATTGCTGTGTAGTGTCGGCTTAGAATAGCACTACCCCATTTCTTCGCGTGGGTGTACGTAAGAGGCGACTAACGGTATTGGGGACTTTTAAGATATTTTTGGGCGATGCAGTTGGAGACCCATCACCAACAACCTTTATTTTTACCATCTTTTCCCCACTCACATTTCCAAAAGTGGCTGAGGAATTTCTAATTCCTTAGCTCTGGTTACCCCTTATAGGGATTTATAGCCGTGATTATATGTATGTATGTACATATAAAAAACACCCAAGACTAAGAAGCAATCATTTATGCTCATCACATAAATGATGTCCTCAGCGGGGATCGAACCCGCAACCTCCAGACGGCTTATTCCGTTTATCCACCCTAAAACAGCCACCTTAAGGCGGATATTCGGAAACGCACGTCCTTCTATCCACCCTGAACGGGGCGGATATCCGTAATTCATATTATAAGTTTCTTCCGATTTTCTTAAGTATTTTAATGTTTACGAAGTTTCTTGGACCGTGTTTGTGTTGTATATGTTTCAGTAAATGACTGTACTTGGGGTGAAAAATCGGAACATACATACATACATACATATACTCACGGCTATATATCCCTGATCGGGGTAGCCAGAGCTTTGGAATGAGAAATTCCTCAGCCACTTTTGGAAGTTGATTGGGGAAAAGATGGTAATAATAAATGTTTTTGGTGACGGGTCTCCAACCACATCGCCCAAAAATCACTTAAAAAGCCCCTATCGGAAGAATTTAAAATCGGAAGAAACATATTATTATGAATTACGATTATCCACCTCATTCAGGGTGGATTTTAGGACACGCGTTTCCGAATATCCGACTTAGGGTGGCTGTTCTAAGGTGGATAAACGGAATAAGCCTTCCGGACCGAGAAGATATCCACTCAGCCGCGGCTATCATTAATCACTATAACGCTAAATAACCCACTAATTTGCTAAAAGCGAAATTGTGAAATCATGTGGCGGTAGAACTGTGTGTTACTCCTTGATCGTTGATACAAACCTGAATGTACATAGCTTTTACCTTGACTTTACAAATAGGTTACACACATATACTCACGGCTATAAATCCCTAGAAGGGGTAAGCAGAGCCAAGGAATAAGAAATTTCTTACCCACTTTTGGAAACTTGTGTGGGGAAAAGATGGTAAAATAAAGGTTGTTGGTGATGGGTCTCCAACCGCAACGCCCAAAAATCCCTTAAGAAGCCCCAATACCGTTAGTCGCCTCTTACGTACACCCACCGGAAGAAATGGGGTAGTGCTATTCTAAGCCAACACTACACAGCTCAAGTTTACAATAAACACTTAGGCTATCAATGTCTTCATCGCATTTTACTAGAGGTGGAAAATTTTATTTAATTAATAGTATAAAAGGGCAATGCGGTAAATGGAGCAACGAATCTAATGACCATGAAACTTATCTGTTTTTTTAATTTCCCAGCAACATGGAGTGATGAAATTGATCCAAAAAGCGGACACTGTTTTCGGAACAAAGGATTTGAGTCCGGCGCTGAATGTGTCCCTGGACGTGTGGTGGGGGGACGTAGACTTCCGCTATGTCGACGAGAGTATCAGGGACTTCGAAGTAGATTTTAGTGATGAAGTAAGTGGAAACACTCCAATTAACTCACATTTGTCGGGTTTCCTTGATAGACTATCGAATATTACAAAACTCCTCTCCACTAGGTATTCCGATATTCTCTAGGGAAATAAGGGTAGTAGAAGTACTAGCTTTGCAACGTACAACGATTAACACGGATGAATAAATTAACAACTACTTAATGTTTTTGCCTGATTAATTAATTTAAATATTCCTTTTTTATCTTTTGACAATCATACATATACTCAAGCCGGTAGTTTCCATTGGGGTAGGCAGAGACTATCGATCGCCACTTTGTACGATTCTGGTAAATCTCTCTAGCATCGTTCTCATCCACCAATGTATTCATACATGCTCTTTTATTCTTCATACAACCTCGGGGGACTCATTCGGACCAAATGGAGAATGTGCTCAAAAAAGCAGGCGTCTGAAGTATATCTTTTAACTTTGTTCCGTATTAACCAATGCTGGCTCCATTACTGTTAAGTCACTCAATTGTATTGTGTATTGCTAATCGTTAGAAAACCTCATAAATTAAACACACTTTTGATCAAATAAAAGACACATGCTGGTTCAACATTCGAACTTAAAATTCACTATTTTTAAAATCGGTTTGTAGGATTTACAAGGTATTTCAACATACAATGTATCCGAAAAAGGCGTAGCTAAATCTCCAGAGTTAAAGCCTCAGCCAATTTTAGACGATGCGTGTAGGAAAAATGGTAGAATAAAGGATGTTTATTAATGAGTCCTCAGCCACATCGCCCAACAATTATTTCAGAAGGTCCAAAACACCAAGTCGCCTCTTACGACACCAGTAGCAAGAAATGAATTAGTACTATTTTAAGTTGAAACAATACAGCTGTTAGTGGTTGTCATAATTTCTGACTTTCGTTTTAATAATTAAATTATTATGATTATTTTATTGCATTGAGAAAATACTAAAATAATATGTATTAGTAGATGTGTATGTAATAGAAATATAGGCATTTGCTAACGACAACGTTTAATTTGTACTGGATTCAAATTTTTAATTTTTACAGATGATAGCCGACTTAAAACATCGGCTTTTCTATAGAAGAACTTTCAAAAAGTCTTTGCAACATTCTGGCCATACTTATGGTATAAACTCTGCGTTAATGGTGAGGCTGGTCAACCATTGGGCCAACAATTATGATTTTGAAGCCCGCGAACAGCAATTGAACCGGTTTCCTCAGTACATTACCAAGGTCCAAGGTCTGGATATACATTATATTCATATCAAACCGAATACAACCAAACCAATCGTCCCAATTCTGCTTCTCCATGGATCGCCTTTCACAGCATTTGAAAATAGCCACCTTATTGAAGAGCTCTCAATTTTAGACAAAGATTTCGTGTTTGAAATAGTTGCTCCAGACCTTCCTGGTTTTGGATACTCTGAGGTGAGTGAGACAAATTACAAAATATTATTAGTTATTTTATAGTTAACTAGCGACCTGCCCCGGCTTCGCACGGGTGCAATGCAAAATATACCTACTACAGAATGTCCTTATACACAACGTTCACAGCTTTTTTGTCATTAGCCAATACAAACATGTTTTGCTTAGACTATTTATAGGCACGCGCCGCCCGGCGCAAACAACTACGACCCTGCATTTTAAATTTGTAATATCTTCGGTAATATTCACTTAAATTACATGCTGTAAAAAGCATATTGATCTATAATAAATGCACAATTTATTTAAGGTACTTCATTGGATAAGGATTAAAGCTGTATTGTTTAAAATCACTTCGTAAATAACAATTTTTTAGTAAAGAATAAAAATGGTTATGCTGGGTTATCCCTAAGAGATAGACATATACCATTGCGGACTTTTTTGTTGAACTTTTTAAGGTGAACAATACTGTAGTACATTATTTTGGTCTTTCTCGTAGGGTTCTGCCAGCGTTTACAATATAAGCGCAAAAAAACGTGCTTATTTACGACATCACATTAGAAACCTTTAAATTTATCAGTGTTTCTCTACTATATTATGCATTTATTATACATACAAACCTTCCTTAAGAATCACTCTATCTATTAAAAAAAACCGCATCAAAATCCGTTGCGTAGTTTTAAAGATCTAAGCATACATACGGACATACAGCGAAAGCGACTTTGTTTTATACTATGTATTGATATAAGTCGGGTTTATTTGATATGAAATTTTTTCTAGGGACCTTTCCGTCCTGGCCTGAACGGTTACCAAATCGGCATAATGATGAAGTACCTCATGGAAAGACTTGGCCACCAAAAGTTTTATATCCATTGCAGCGATGTCGGCACCTGGCCTGGCAATGCAATGGCCGTCCTGTTCCCTCATCAGGTCCTTGGATTGCACACCAATTTTGCATTAAGTTTATCTACTCTGACGCTGGTGAAGTATGGCTTAGGGGCTTTCGCTCCATCGGCGGTGATTGAGCCTCAGTACGAGCACCTGATGTATCCCCTCTCGAAGCATTTAAAGGAGTTGCTCGAGAATAATGCTTATGTGTTGCAGTATGCAACAAGGCCAGATAATATAGGTAAGAGTCTTTCGGTAAAATTGAGAATAAATATATGTTACGTTTTATTAGGACTGTTAGGCCTTGACCGTGGCCAAAAAAACCAAGTTTTTCAACTACATGCACAAAAATTCAGAAGAAAACTCACATGATAAATATTGCTTATGATAAGTGTACTATTGGTGTACCCTGGCAGAAACTTTCTGGTTCATTTTATTTTTCTGCGTTCGTTTGTCTAATGATAATATTTTGAAATTTGTAGAGTTATATATTGTATAGTCTGTATTCTGTTACTGTGCCTCATTGAAATCTATACATATAATAAATCTGTAGAAAAGTAATTTTTGTACATTGAAGAAATTGAAAAAAAAAATAGCCAGCGTGTGAACAGATAAGTAACAGAACCCATTTCCATCATTTTTAAATTTTTTGTCTGTTTGTCTGTTTGTCTGTTTATATGTTTGTTTGTGCGCGCAAAACGTAAAATCTACGAATTTAATGCTGAAAATGTTTATATACAAAAATTAAACGTAACTTGAGGTATAACTTAGTTTTTGTTTCATCGAAATCGGTTCACTCTATCAAAAGATATGATTAATTTTGTGAGTTCAAGAAGAAAAATATTACGTTACGCAATTCAGTATAGTACTTGCAACGACATCTTAAGTCTAAATATAGAACTAATGTTGATAGTTGGAATCCAAAGTCCGATAGATGGCGTTGTGCAAAAATAAAATAAAGAACCAAAATAAAATAAAGCAAAAATAAAATTTGCATTTTTTTAGCCCCTTTAACCCCTTATTTTAAAGTCGGTTAAAGTAATAGAAGCTACAGGAAACAAGCTAGGCGAAATTAATACAAGCTGCCAATATCAAGTGAATTCGCCGACTATGAAAATAACTGAAATGCTTTTAAATATTATCTTTACTTAGTTTCTTAAATTAGGCTTATTAATATATTATGTAAATAGTCTGCCTATTAATAAATCCAATTTGGTGAGCATAATTTTGAAATTCTTAGCCATTCTTCAAATGCACGTCACTTCACAACCAGTTTTCGTGAACGTTTATAATAAAAAACTGAATTTTGGTCTACATTAAACACCAAACCTCTCTGGCTTCGTTTACATCCATCAATCTTTTCATACATGCTCTTTTATTCTTCATACTGCGGACACCTGCCTTTTTGAGCACGTTTTCTATTTGATCCAAATCTGTCCTCCGAGGTCGTCCTCTACTAACATTACCTTCCACATTGGCGATAAAAAAAGTGTCAAGTACAAAGTGGCGATCGATAGTCTCTGCCTACCCCAATGGAAACTAACGGCGTGAGAATATGTATGTATGTATGTATTAAACACCAGAAACATAAGACATCTTTTAAGTTCTACTTTTTTTAACACTAAAATGATGTAGTGACCTTAGTGACTAACCTTAATTTAGTTATATTTGCATATTATACATACATACATATACTCACGACTATAAATCCCTAGAAGGGGTAGCCTGAGCTAAGGAATTAGAAATTCCTCAGCCACTTTTGGAAAATTGAGTGGGGAAAAGATGGTAAAATAAAGGTTGTTGGTAATGGGTCTCCAACCGCATCGCCCAAAAATCCCTTAAAAACCCCCAATACCGTTAGTCGCCTCTTACGTACATCCACCGGAAGAAATGGGGTAGTGCTATTCTAAGCCGACACTACACAGCTACTACAGTGCATATTATGCCACTGATAAATCGATTTAATTCAATGTATTATCATAGTACAACCAACAACCGTAAACCCTAATAATAGTAAAGTACCTTTTTTGAGCGGTTTTATTTAGCTTACCCCGTTTGTTTTATTCTTTCTTGAGTGAAATTTAGTAATTTAGTTTTCACCCCCTTCCTGTCAACCGGTTAATATTTCTTTTCGGAAGGAAAAGACGTGATGAGCTCGAAGCAAAGAGTGATGAGCTCAAGGCCCGACCACCTGCGGCCATCAATAATAACTACCTATATATTGGAGGGGTACTGATTTTTCAACATACGTCATAGAACATTTGTCGGAAAGATTGGCTATGTCAGTCACATGAGAGCACATGAACACACTCTTAATAGCCGGATACCAGAACTTGCTGTGGCCGAAATCGGGCGGGATTGATATATGATCTATGTGCAAAATTCCGAAGTGTTAAAAACAAAAGGGCTTTATAAATATATTGATGCATTATGCAGATCTGCTAGGATCGTACAAGGTAGCGATCCTTAATCTTCGGCTAACCCTGTAACTGTATCTAAATAAACACTAATTCAAATGAGATACACACAGTTACGACCTTTTATTATTTCAACTGGATAATGGCTACTGTAATTAATTAAATATCATTATAAAATACTCAATAGTTCCTACATCACAATAAGTGTGCGCATTAGATTTCATTGGTTCTTTATTTTATTTCAAAAAGGTGATATACTCTTAACTAAACGACGTTTTTTTGTTCTCGACAATCTCGCGAACGAAGTCGCGGGCACAGCTAGTAAATAAATAAAACTAATTATGATTATGAATTTATTTATGTTTGTTTTCAGCTATCGGGTTAGATCAGTCACCCATAGCCCTTGCGTCTTGGCTTGTCCCAATGATGATAACTGGTGGTGAAGGAGGGGCAAAAAACAACTTAGTTGATGACGGGATGCTGTTTGAGAACTTCCAGATCGACGATATCTTGGACTCGCTCACCATCTACTGGGACACGCAGTGTATCCTCTCCGCGGCCAGACTTTACGCTGAGGAGTTCGCCATCGTGCAGGATCCTAACACCTACTTGATCCAAATGTGGGTTTTTATTTAAGTCATATAGTATAGAATAGAAATACCCTTTATTACACATAACTACATGGAATATAATCTTCGTCTCAGATGCGTTTTGCCGTGCCACGTTTGTCATTGATTAAGATGCGTACAACAGACAAGTTGGTTGGTGACCCTTAATTCGATAATTAACTCGACTAATCTTGAATGAACTTAATGAATTTAGAAACAATGCATGTAGCATTTGAACGTACATAGAAATAAGAACATAAATGCGACTATAATTATCTTTCTAAAAATTCCAGGTCCCACGTCAAAGTCCCGACGGCCGTGATAAAGTTGAAAAACGACCTGGTGTACATGTCGGACGCGCTCCTGCACGACAGGTACCGCAACCTGGTGCAGTCGACCTTGCACGCCCACGGGGGACACTACTCCGCTCTCTCCAGCTCCGTGCACCGTGTCGCAGCCAGCATCTGGTCTGCCGTACCCAAGATGCAGAAGTTTAACGCTGAGAATAACCTTAATAGCACTAGTAACTTGGGAAATAAAAGTTAAATAACAAATAAGGTTATTCCATAAAGTTTCATTATTTTGTTAATAACTTTTAATTAAAAAATTTGTGAAAATTTTTAAATTTTCAAATCTGCATAAGATTAATAAAATCATGTTTTATAAGAACTAAGCTATGCATAAGGTCTAAATATAAGGGAGTATTGGCAACAGGTTTATATAGATATTACATACATAAATACTATATACTCACGGCTATAAATCCCTAGAAGGGGTAGCCAGAGCTAAGGAATTAGAAATTCCTCAGCCACTTTTAGAAAGTTGAGTGGGGAAAATATGGTGAGATAAAGGTTGTTGGTGATGGGTCTCCAACCGCATCGCCCAAAAATCCCTTAAAAGCCCCATTACCGTAAGTCGCCTCTTACGTACACCCACCGGAAGAAATGGGGTAGTGCTATTCTAAGCCGACACTACACATATTGATATACACTACACCAGGTATATATATATATATATATATATATATATATATATATATATTGTTATTAACAAAAGCCAATAACGGCAACAAAACACAGTACTTCTTCCAAATGCTTGTCAAACGAAGTTTATAACAAAAGTATACATAAGTACACTATTACTAGGCAGCCAGCAGTGTTATTCTGGTACATTGGTGTCCAAGAGACAAGCCCTCGTAGCGTTTTTTCATCCCAACGACAAAAATCCTTCAGAATAAAATAAAGGTAATGAATCTCCAACCGCACAGCCCATCAATCACTTGTTAGCTCCAATACCCTTAGCCGCCTCTAGCGACACCCGTGGCAAGAAATGGCGTATTGCTAGACTAAGCCGACACAACACAGCTTAGTTATGGAATTTAATGCTGATATTCGGCAATGTGATAACAAATCATTACATTCTTATACTCACGCCCTTTATTCCCGCTGCCCTTATTCCTTTCCTTCCCTTCCCTTCCCTTCTTCCCTTCCCGCCCCTTATTTATCCTAACAAATCTCTTTTGCTTTTCTCTCTATCACATTCTTCTAGTACATGTTTTTTTATTTTTTTCACGTTGGACTTTGTAAGAACGTTGTCAATCTTCTCTTTAAATGTCTTGTGTGGCTGTTCTTCACATAATTACCATTCACATTGGTTCTATATATCTCTTTCACTACTTTACTACCATTTATCTTCTCTGTGCTGTTCTCTGTTCTGTGCTGTGTAGTGCCGGCATAGAATAGCACTACCCCATTTCTTCCGTTGGGTGTACGTAAGAGGCGACTAACGGTATTGGGGCTTTTAAGGGATTTTTGGGCGATGCGGTTGGAGACCCATCACCAACAACCTTTATTTTACCATCTTTTCCCCACGCAACTTCCAAAAGTGGCTGAGGAATTTCTGATTCCTTAGCTCTGGCTACCCCTTTTAGGGATTTATAGCCGTGAGTATATGTATGTATGTATGTTATCTTCTCTATAAGAAGTGATGAAAAATATAGTCATGCTAGCGATAATTATTTATTTCAACACTCAAAAAAAAAGAAGTTCTTTGATATAGGCCTTAAATCCCAGATATATCAATTTGCTGGGTTTGAGCATCAAACAGCGCCACTATCACACCCTGCAACAAAAAAGCCAACCTGAAAAATACTGATAGTCATAATGTCGATTTTGCCAACTAACCTAGACTACGCCCTGGGTGAGGTGCAAGTGCAACGTTATCTATGGACATGTTTTTTTAGTTCGTGGTCCGAGTACTTGTTACTTTGTTGTATTTACTGACTTATTTTAACTGGCTCAGAGGGTCAACTCCGAACATCGAGAACGATAATTAACATACTTGTCTCTTCTACCCACATTAACATTTATTTCTTTCTCCCTTGCGCGATCGAATATTCGGGAATTGACAATTTGATATGTATAAAACAATATAATTATTGGCGCTTTCTATTCGACGAAACCAACGACAGCCACGGAGGTATCGTTGGGTTCGTCGAATATCACCATGTGTTCTCATATAACAGAAACGTCAAAAAAACGATTTTTTCATATAGGTTAGAAGATATAAGTATGCCTATTATCATTCTCGATGTGCAGAGTTGACCCTCAGATTTTGTTCTTATTAATGCTATACTATAGAAAAGTGACATGATAGTCCAGTGGGTAGAACACCCGCCCGAAAACAGAAGGGCGTGAGTTCCAATCCTGGGTCGGGCTTACACCAATTTGTCTTTTCTAAAGTCATATGTGTGGTTAATTTATCATGGTTGCTAACGGTGAGGGAAAACATCGTGAGGAAACCCACATGGCTGGGTTTGTACTTAGTCATGTGACAGTGTATTCGTACAAAACGGCGATAGGCCTGCCCCCTATCACGTGAGTACACTGTCTAAGCAAAACGTGGGTACCTTCTCTGGAAACTAGATGGCGCTTGCCATGTGAGTTCAGGAGTATTGGTACCTCTGCCAACCCCTTCGGGGATAAACGGCGTGAACGTTTATGTTATGTTATGTATAGAAAACAAATAAATACACATTATACAAAGATCAAGTTAGCCCTAAACTAAGTAAACTTGTATTATCTAAACTAACTCAACGATATATTTAATATTATAAAATACACATTTGAACAACACCCAAGGTTAAGAAATAATTAGTTATGCTCATCACATTAAATAAAAATCTCTCTTTTCTTTTCTTTTTTTTCTTTTTACATTAATGTTGCTCTCAGAGGAGATCGGACCCGCAACCTCCGGACTCTATCCACTCGGCCAAGGACTTATTTGTTTCGTATTTCCAAAAGGATTTTCTAGGATTTTTATTACACCACGTCGTTATATATGGGTAAATATACTTTTTATATTTTGCACATAAGTGGAACGATATTTCTATCACATTGGAACATTTTATGATGATGAGCTTCTTGGTGTATGTGACCGTTTGCGAAAATGCGAAGTTCAAGTGTATGGTAAAGCGATTCTTTCGTTTCATCAAACGGCACGCTCGTGCGAACTGAGTGGTAGCTTGTACTTGTGTAAAAAGTAAGTAAAATATAATTGAATTATATTAAGTATGAGATCATCATACCTGCATATCCTCACGGCAATAAATCCCAAAAAGGTGTAGCAGAAGCTTTAAAGCTAGAAACTTCTAAGCCACATTTGGAAGTCGATAAGGGGCAAGATGGTAGAAATAAAGTAACGTTGGTGATGAGTCTCCAATCGCATTGCCCAAAAACCACTTATATAAGACCCATATCATTAGCCGCCTCTTACGACACCCGTGGGTAGTTAGAAAGGGGTAGTGATATTCTAAGCCGGCACTTCACGGCAAAGAGATTATCATTCTTAGAATTTCATTAAACAGGATGTACATTGTACATGCAGTTCTATTTTTCAGGTTATTCTTTACAAAAAAAACATATTATTTATTTACATATACTCACGGCTATAAATCCTAATACATGAGTAATACCTGCTTGCTAATACATGAGTACGTAATGATAGTACATTTGATATGCAAACGTACTACTCGTTAGTTATGTTTGTTACCTGGTATAGTTGAACACCGTTATCCTCGTCATATGGTCTGGTTGTAAGCTTGGTCGTCGGCAAGTTCATGTTTTGTGTCACAAAAATTTCTTTGGTGAAATTGACGGACATCGAGACAAAGTTTTTGAAGCGAGGTTCTGGACCCAGCGTTTTAGGTTTGGGATTAGACGTCACGTATCCGATCTCCAACGTTTCTATCACCGAATCTCCTCGAGTCAGATTCTTCTGCTCGCGAACTTTTTCCATCACTATTTTATAGATGGTTTCAATTTTCTGAGCCTGCAAGGAAGCGTGATCAAAAATTGATTGAGCATAGTAATACTTCGAATCAAATATAATTCCTTTACAAGATAAGGAACACAACAGATTATTGCAGAATTTATAAATTAAAAAATGAATGTATACTATACGGATAAATTACACGGATCAATTTCAGCCCAAGAAAGGTTCAATAATTGACCTCTGGTAAGAGACACGAACTTGACGATTAATGCAATAATATATAGTAAACATATAAACCTAACACCTAGGACAAAGAAACAATATATCACACTCATAATATAAATGAATGCTTTTATAATAAATAAGTACTGCATAATATATAAAATATTGCGGTTCAATTCTCAAAAATAAAACCCGAACTTTTTGCTGCCTGACTTACACTTTTAAAAAACGTGACAACCACGGGTGTCTGTTAAGTTCAATTTAAAGAAAGTTACATTATGTCGTAGGATGATTTGATGTTTAGGTTTTTTGCAAAAAACCTAGGGATTTTGCAAAAACCCTATAATGATAATTAGATAACGGTTATAATATTTGTTTATCTTACTAGGATTTTTGCAAAAAAACTAGTGGGTTTAGTAAGATTGTATTTCTTTAATGCTGATTGGCTAAATTCTGATTGCTCGCCTACCCTTATTCTGATTAAGATATTATATCTAGAGTTATAAAGGGTAAGAAATGACAATACTTATTTGATACTAGGAATATATATTTTTTTTTTTACTCTTTTGTTGGAGTAAAATTACAATCACGTTCGGACATATTATACACAGATCAAGTTACCCCAAACTAAGTAACACTTGTATTATGGAATATTAACTCAGCGATATATTTAATATAATATAATACACATTATGCTCATCACATAAATGTTGCCCTCAGCGGGGATCAAACTCACAACCTCCAGACCGAAAAGCTAGTCACCTATCCACTCGGCCACGGACGTCTTCAATATAGGTAGGAACAACAAAGTAAGTACGTTTTAAATTGTAGTATTGAGAAATGACACTACTATTTTTATACTTAGGAACTTTTTGTAACTAAAATTCAAATAACAATCAAATTAAATGTAGGTAGGAACAATGAAGTAAGTACGTCTTGATTAACAACCAATCAGAGATGACGTGTTTATGAGGAACTGCAATCGACCAATCAGTGTACAGTATTCATAAAAACTGACATTTCGTTTCGGAGTCATACTAAATCAACTAGTTAAAAACCTAGTAAGATTAAAAAATATTATAACTACTATTGTCTAATTATCCGGATTTTTGCAATATCCCTAGGTTTTTTGCAAAAAACCTAAACATCAAATCATCCTACGACACATATAAGTTAAGGGCACTTCTACGGTACCTTAACACAAGCAATAGCCATAAAATAACGTTTAGCTGTAATATTCCAATTTATCTGACATACATACATACCAGGGTAGCCAGCGCTTAGGAATTAGAAATTCCTCAGCCACCTTTAGAAGTTAATTGGGGAAAAGATGGTAAAATAAAGGTTGTTGGTAATGGCTCTTCAACCGCATCTCTCAAAAATCCATTAAAAAGCCCCAATAAGTGTATTAAGTCGCCTCTTACGCACCCCCACGGGAAAAAATGGGTAGTAGTATTGTAAGCCGACACTACACAGCAATTTATCAGACTTACTTTTTTTGGTTTGCCTGGAAATATGATTTCGTTGGTAAAAGGCTGAGAAGTTTCTAGCATTCGTCCTTTGAATGCGACTACGTATTTCAATCTCTTTAGGTGTTCTTTCGTCAACTTGTCAAGCATACTTTTCATCGTACCAGTTATTTGGATCAAACTTTTTACAGTAACCTGAAAAGCAGAAAATTATTGTTAAAATGATGAAAATGTAATAAAAACAGATAATAAAGCAAACATACATACTTATCCTCACGGCTATAAAACCCAGGAAAAGGGTAGCCAGTGTTTCAGAAATAGATATCTTTTAGCTCTTTTTGGAAAATGATGTTTTTATCGGTTACTCTCGTTTAAAAAAATGATCCATTATTTCATGATCTTTTGGGACAAGTTATTTATTTTGATCATTCTCGGGATATAGAGGTAAGCAATGCCTGTAATAATAATAATAATGGGCAATCCGTCGTTGGAACGATGCTCATATTTTCAATTGAAGTTTGTTGCCAATTTTTGCCGTGTAGTGCCGGCTTAGAGTGTCACTACCCCTTTCTACGGATGGGTCTCGTAAGAGGCAACTAAGGGTATGGGGCTTTTTTATTAGTGTTTGGGCGATGCGGTTAGAAACCCATCACCGACAATACGTTATTTCTACCATCTTGTCTCCTGTCAACTTCCAAGTGTGGCTAAGGAGTTTCTGGATATAAAGATCTGGTTACCCATTTTTGGTATTTATGACCGTGAGTATGTGTATGTATGTATGTATGAGTTACCTAATCTTCCTATATAACCTTAACCTTAATATTTTTTGTATCATAATGTTCTATTTCATGTACGTGTATGCATTGCACCTAACATATTAAGAATTAAGTATGCAAAAAACTCACCCAAAACTTATCAACTACGTTCGAACTGTGAAAAAAGAGAATATTATAAATTTTTAAGAAATAACTCTTCGAAGAAATATTGTTCTAAGGAGATAAAAATAAAAAAACATTAATAGCTACCAATAGTGTTATCAAACGATATGTTATAAGCAGTGTATTGCTGGCTCGGAAGAGCACTGATCCATTACTCCAGCAGTTGTTCAATCATTCATCCAAATTAAGAAACAGCTATAAATCCCTAAATGTGATAGCCTGAGCTTCAGAATTCGTAATTTCTCAGCTACAGTTGGAGTGTGGTGGAGCGAAGATTGTAAAATAATGGTTGGTGATGTGTCTCCAGCCATATGGCCCAAAAATTTATAAAGCCCCATATACAAATTGTTTAACAATTAGCATTCATACAAATGTTTGGCTCAAATCAAATTTTCACGCCGTATATCTCACAAGGGGTTGGCAGAGAAAGTCATAATTCTCATGAACTCTTCTGAGAAACTCGTACATCACGTGTCTTCTCACCTGGTGTTCAGAGTGACCACGTTTTGTTTGGGCAGTGTATTCACGTGATACGGGTAGGTCTATCACCGTTTTGTACGAATACACTGTCACATGGGTAAGTACAACTAAAGTGAATTAGTGCGTTACAAACAAGTTAGTGCGGGAGCAAGCAGATTGCACGTGATTGGTTGATGATAAAAAAACAAGGGCGCGTTCAGATGATCATTTTTTGACTGCCGCTCGCTAGTTCATATTGTTACTCGTCGTCAATTGATAGAAATATTGAAAATTTATCTGAACAATTTATTATTAATGGAGGTAAAAGAAGAGAGTAGCGATGACTCAACGGACAGTGAATTATAAAATTTTAAAATGAAGTATTAAAATATTGTTTTATTTTCAAAGTACAAATATAGTACAAACAGTCGACTGCTAATGAGAATCGTGTTTTTAAAAGATTATATTGTCACTAAAGTGAAAAATGGTGTAATTATTTCAAATGAACCAATTAGGTAGAGCCTTCTGGCCCCTATTTCACCAACATGACAATTGTCAGTGACACATGTCGGTTGAAATAAGTCAGTTAGAAAAATATTTTGCGTAGAAATAGTTCTAAACATGAACGGCATTATATTACAATTTTCGATAACGTAATCTAATGACAATTGTGTTGTGAAACAAGGATATTTTTTCCAACTAGACATATTTGTAGATTTGTCAGGCTAGCGTGAGGAGTAGCGTTACAATTGTCGTATTTTTTAGTAACAAAATGGCGCTCATAGTAGTGGCAGTGATAGTGATTTAGATGAATTTGCATATAGGAGAATGTATAGAGAACGAATAAATATCTCCTTTGACATAACTGAATTTACGTTTAAGGCAAAATTTCGGATAAGCAAAACAAGTGTCGAATATTTAATAAATGAAATCGGTGCAATTATAGTTTTTCTTGACAATGGTCTGACTTGTCAGAGTGGTGAAATAGATGCCTGGATGCGTCTTTACATTTGTAAGCGATTGTTTGACTGACAGTTAATGATGGTCATCTGTCCTTTTCATTTTCATACAGATTCATGAGTGAGAGGGCGCTATATTAACTTGTTTCGGTGAATACACTATAAGCCATTTTAGTTTCCTCTCGATGATTTCCCCCACCGTAAACAACCATGATAAATGAATCGCATATTACTTAAGAAAAGTTCGTGGCCCGACCGGGATTTGAACCCACTCTTGTCTGCATGATAGGCGGTGTTCTTAACACTGATCTATCATTGTTGTTTAAACAAGCACATATGATTACGTACGTAATAAATTCATTTGACATCAGATTAAATTGGCTTTCGACTGAAGTGTGTCAAAAATTCGCTTCCCTACGCTACACAATGCTTTGTCAACCAGAAAACTGAACAACTCGCTGATCATTCACTGAAACTCTCAATGTCTCTTATAACCGCGGCAGTTTATTAATCGGATCGGTATATTTACTCGTTCACCGCTGAGAAGTCGGCCAAGTATTGGTGAGAATACTCAAGAGGATATAAGTTTCTTTGAAACATTAATCTGGCACGCTCGAGGAAATCCCGAAATCCCCTCTTGGGCTCCCTTTACCTACTTTCACTCAAAATCATATTGAAAGGAGGACACTCGATTTGTTTTCAAGTGCTGGAGAATTCTTTTGTCTTTTTTTTTGTTTCACAATAAGAATACTATTTAAACGCATTTAATGTTTATAATTATGAAATTAATGAACGTGTGAGTGGTGAAAGGCATGATGCATATTAGAAAAGAGTGTTTCCTATACGGTTATATCTATAGAATAAAATATAATCAGTAATATCGTAGCAGTACTAGGACGTACACCGTACAGACAAATTATTAGTATTTGATAATTTTAGATAAAGCCATTTTGTACGACCTTGTTAAGCATTTTAAGGCCAGCATACACTTCACGAGCTTATTGCAATAAAAATATGTTGTAACGCTTTTTACCAACTAACTTAAACCATTAAAACCATTTATTCAGTCGTGAATGTGGGTGTAGTTTACATAGATCTTCTATTGTACAATTGTATCCATACACATTTGACCCTTGCGGGTATACAACTTTAAATATTGAAAACGTGACTATATTTATTAACATTTTTGACAATTATATGATACTAGCTGACCCGACAGTCCTCGAACTGTCATAAAAGTTTAGTATGAACTGAAGTATCTATAACAAAGAAAATAAGAAATCGTACCGCGATGTTCTACAAGCAACGCAATATTCATACAATATGCTTTCAATTATCTTTATTCATACATATTCGCATAGTTGAATGTGAAAAAGAAGGATTAGTGCATCCTATTATTCTAACCTAACACAAAAGCAAAGAAAATACCCAAAAAGACTTTGACCACCCGAGATTCGAACCTGGGTCTTTCGTACTTAGTGTTTACCAAACGGTATACCGCTACGCCACGCAGACATTTGTGTAAGTCTCAAATTTGTGATATCCTATATATCTAGTAGTCATACTATTGACAAACAATTAAATGGACAATTATTTTGATGAAAATGGATGAAACCCTTATTTTTTCCAAAAAGACTATTAATGAAGAGTCCGATAAAGGCGGTCGATGAAAAAATTAATCGTGTAAATATGGGGAACCATATAAAAGTTATGTTTTTTTATGCTCCTGTGGGAACCCTTGCGAAATCCGGGATAAATTATATCCTATATGTTGGCCAGGTGTATAACCTACATTCATGCCAAATTTGATCAAGATCGGTCCGGTAGAATTAACGTGATGAACGGACATACAGACAGACAGACAGACAGACAGACAAACAGACAGACATTTTTTTCAAAAATAGCAAATTTGGCTTCAGTATCGAAAATAAAACATATTCCACCGGTTTTTATTTTTTTTTCTTCAATGTACAGTTTTGACCTCGTTACAGTCTTATTATAGTATAGATCTACAGAAAAGCATTATTTAAAAAAATATTTTATCCAAATTAATTAAAATGTATTATAAAAAAGTTACTATTATTTAAATGTTTCGCTAAATTATTATCACCGTATTTTGATAAATTTTAAGTTTAAAACATGTTATTACTTCCTAAATGTTGTGTTAACTTACCCCGGGAAGCCATGCTGGATTGAAGAAAATTATTCTATTAGTAAATGTAAGATAGAATTTACTTCACTCAACATAATTTTTATTACCTTTAGTAATTTATTTAGTTTAGTATTAGTATATGTAAATGATCAGGAATCAAAACTTAAAATAGATGAAATTATGGTTGTGCTAATCTGGGTTAAATACTTACAAACAGAGACGGGAAACTATCTGTACCACCCTGGTTAAAAAAAACAATTTCAATGAATTATCAGTTAACCATGAAAAAATATGCTTACGATTTATATGCATTATATGCATCATTTAAATCATTACCTTCAACAATTTATTGATTTATGTCATCCTAATTCATTTGTAGTAATAGCCAATTCATAATGTGAAAACCCTTATAGCATATACAACTAGAGAGTTAAGAATACGTCACGACAAGCAAGCAAAAGGATAGCTAATTATAAAACTCTTAAAGATAGAAAGAGCTAGTACTGTGATTTTTTGTCCCTTACAGTGTAACCTGTTTTTCGATAGTGGCAAACTGTCCAAAGTGACAGATTGCCACTATTTTGTTAGAGAAATAATAAACGCTTTGTTTACTTCATCGATTTTAGAAAATATTGTGCAAATACGTGAAAGAAATCATATTTTGGACTCGTAGGAAGTAAGCTGGTTTAGGGCAGAGACCTTGTTTATGTAATCGTGCTTTAAAAATAGGTAGATAAAAAGTTTTGGGCTGCAGTTATCGAAGCGAGTAAAAAGCCCCAGATGAATCACTTCGCAGTGACGTATCAAAGAAAACCCGGAATATATTTACAGTTTATGAACCTTATTAGATTCACAATAGAAGATATGCTGTTATTTATACGTTTTACCTGTGTTTTTGATTTAATTCTAGACATAACCTTCAATAACAAAAACGGTGTTGCCCACTTCAAAATCTATATAATCCTATAGAAGTGAGAATTCATCATGTGAATAAAATAATTACTATGACCAATGAAAGTAACTTTGATTGTTGATTTAAACTATGTTGAATTTGACTAAGGTAACGTGTATTAAATTATAAGAAATAATTGATTTAAAAGAGTTATTTTTAAAAAAAATCATATTATTGATCTATAACCCTATTAGAATGATTATTAAACTACGTTTTAATTCCCACCGAGCAGCCATGGTACAGATTTTGGTGGTACTTGTTGGGAAGAAAACACAAAAATCTGGTGATTGTTGTCTATTTATTGATTAGTCATTGTTAGTTTGTATGTATTGCATTTTAGTTTATTGTTTGCTCATAATTTATCTATTTGTAAACTTATTATTTGAGGATATTTGCCATATATGTTCGGTAACATTATATTATGTTTGTCGTTATTGAAAACATTAGAAAAGCCTTGCCAAATTACCACAAGTGAGGCAAAATTGTTTTTGTGTCAACACCGATAGTGCGAAGAAGAGGCATATAGGGTGCCACGCGCGTTATCTGTCTATAGGTAGTTGGTCTGAGTGAAAACCTAAATAAATGTCACATATACTGGTAGTTTGTCAAAATCACCGCTGACACTAGCTCATATAATTTATTATAGAAACCATGTACCTATAACCTTTCATCGCATTATTATCAAATTCATTGATTAATTTCGCAATAAATGCATGATGATATAAAGACTACACCATGATAGATGATGAACATTAGACAATAGACATTGTTTTACTCACATCAAATTCTACTTCCTCGATCGATTCATCAATATCTTTCATTTCCCGCTTTTTACTTTTCGTGACATCTTTATGGAATATCTAAAATGAAAAAAAAAGGTAATAAAGATCTGCCTTACATTAAAAACAAAATGAGCGTTTTGTCTAACAAAAGTTCTGGAAGTGAACGGTTCGAACTTACGGTTTTGCCATTTTCTTCCTGAAATAAAAAAAATCAGAAGTTAAAAAAGTTGCCAATGTAGCTAAAAATATGTAAGTATTTCTCTGAAGTTATTCAACTTCAATAAGGAGGCAACCCCACCAATATTGTCTTGTCACTTTAACAAGGCACAAAATATCGTCTAAGTTAAATGCCCAACCATTTTTTTATTTCATGGTCAACTTGATATAGAATGTTTTTTGTAAATGGTGACCTGTCACCAGTGACCACCTATGGGAGAGTGATATTAGGAGATCCCGGGTTGGAATCCCGCAGATATGATAAAACAGTTGATTGATTCTAAATCTTTGATTGTATTAATATTTGTAGCATTTATTTTACAGATACAATATCAGGTTAAGTTAAATTAATTTAAAGTACGTAAAAAAAAGGAAGTGAATTTCACTTGTAGTTTTTGCTTTCTTTTTATAGTAATAACACTTACATGATATTCCTTTTGATTTACGGATTCTTCGTCGTAAATTTTAGTTTTATTCGTCCTCCTCTTTTTGCTGCTCCAATATACCTTAAAAATATTTGCATAAATATAAGTTACTCGTATATTCACGCTATTATATTGTGGTGGAGACTTATCATCGCCACTTTGTACGATCCTGGCAAACCTCTCTGGCTTCGATTAAATCCATCAATCTTTTCATACATGTTCTTTTATTTTTCATACTTCGGATGCCTGCCGTTTTGAGCACACTCTTTATTTGGTTTGAATGGGTCCTCCGAGGTCGTTCAATACTAAAATTTCTTCGCAAATTAGCTTTATCGATCTTAACAAAGCTGACTTAGAATCAAAGCACAGCCGAAACTACTGAACTTAGAAAGTTGAAATTTAGTCTAGAGTGTGTTTTATTATCTAAGTAGGACGATAAAATAGGGGTGTGAAGTTTATATGTGACTTTATAATGACGTGTTTTTTAAAGAAAAGTTGATCCATTAATAATTGAGGCGAGAATTAAATTGATATTAAAAATAATATGATATAATGATACGAGTATTGATAGCACGCGGTGTGTGATTGCATAGCTAAAGCATACTGACTCAGATTAACACGCTAAACTAAAACTGCTATTCATTACATGACATAGTAGAGACGACACAAATAGTTCGGTACCGACGGTAGCTAGTGTAGCTAACTTAGACTAACTTAGTTGTTCAATTTATCGATCAGCTCTCTGTGTTCATATTTACGTTACAATAAGATCTTGTAATGGTGTAGCTAACATACAGTCATTTACAAACAGAAATGCAAACACTATGTAATAAAAATTATCATTCACTTACTTGTCTTGTAGTGGGCTGAAATTAAAGATTTTTTTTATTTAAAAACAATTTTACCTATGTTTATCTATGAAGTTTAATTCTATTCAGTATCAACAACATCATTTCCTGTGGATATTAAGTATGAATGTTTAGTAATGAATAAAACGTGTTTTGTTCGTAGAAATTCGATTCACTGGGGAACCTCGCTCTCAATCTAACCTTTATTTGCGCCTATAATCCTAAAAATCAAAAGCCAGAGATATGGCATCATTCATTCTTCAGCCTTTTATAGTCAGTAAGATTAGTTAATGTGAAAGAGGTTTTTTTGGGAACAAAAAGTATTCACGCGGGGCTACGTCCGGGCTGTAAGGTGGGTGTCCCAAAGTTTTAACATGCGTAGTGTCGAGGAAGTCTCTTGTCCTGAGCGCGGAGTGAGCCGGCGGCGCGTTGTTGTGGTGGAGCAAAAGGCCACGGAGCTCTGTGTTCTGTCGTTTTTTGTTCGCAGCAGCAAAATCTTCCGATAGGCATTTGCACCCCGCAGTAATGCTACTTTAGCTCCGTAAGGGAATCGAGACTAAATATCCCGTTATAGTAAAAAAAAACTAGTGAATCAATTTTTTCCTGCGCTGCTATATCGCTTCACTTTCGTAGATGGCGGATCATTTTCAAAGAGCCATTCGGTCAACTGTTGGTTTGGTTAAGATCGTATTGATAAACCCAAGATTCATCATCTGTCACGATGTTTTAATCGTGGCAGGCCGAACCTGCTTCGAATTTATTAATCATACTAGCTGTGCCCGCGACTTCGTTCGCGTGATTGTCGAGAACAAAAAAACGTCGTTTAGTTAAGAGTATATCACCTTTTTGAAATAAAATAAAGAACCAATGAAATCTAATGCGCACACTTATTGTGATGTAGGAACTATTGAGTATTTTATAATGATATTTAATTAATTACAGTAGCCATTATCCAGTTGAAATAATAAAAGGTCGTAACTGTGTGTATCTCATTTGAATTAGTGTTTATTTAGATACAGTTACAGGGTTAGCCGAAGATTAAGGATCGCTACCTTGTACGATCCTAGCAGATCTGCATAATGCATCAATATATTTATAAAGCCCTTTTGTTTTTAACACTTCGGAATTTTGCACATAGATCATATATCAATCCCGCCCGATTTCGGCCACAGCAAGTTCTGGTATCCGGCTATTAAGAGTGTGTTCATGTGCTCTCATGTGACTGACATAGCCAATCTTTCCGACAAATGTTCTATGACGTATGTTGAAAAATCAGTACCCCTCCAATATATAGGTAGTTATTATTGATGGCCGCAGGTGGTCGGGCCTTGAGCTCATCACTCTTTGCTTCGAGCTCATCACGTCTTTTCCTTCCGAAAAGAAATATTAACCGGTTGACAGGAAGGGGGTGAAAACTAAATTACTAAATTTCACTCAAGAAAGAATAAAACAAACGGGGTAAGCTAAATAAAACCGCTCAAAAAAGGTACTTTACTATTATTAGGGTTTACGGTTGTTGGTTGTACTATGATAATACATTGAATTAAATCGATTTATCAGTGGCATAATATGCACTGTAGTAGCTGTGTAGTGTCGGCTTAGAATAGCACTACCCCATTTCTTCCGGTGGATGTACGTAAGAGGCGACTAACGGTATTGGGGGTTTTTAAGGGATTTTTGGGCGATGCGGTTGGAGACCCATTACCAACAACCTTTATTTTACCATCTTTTCCCCACTCAATTTTCCAAAAGTGGCTGAGGAATTTCTAATTCCTTAGCTCAGGCTACCCCTTCTAGGGATTTATAGTCGTGAGTATATGTATGTATGTATAATATGCAAATATAACTAAATTAAGGTTAGTCACTAAGGTCACTACATCATTTTAGTGTTAAAAAAAGTAGAACTTAAAAGATGTCTTATGTTTCTGGTGTTTAATACATACATACATACATATTCTCACGCCGTTAGTTTCCATTGGGGTAGGCAGAGACTATCGATCGCCACTTTGTACTTGACACTTTTTTTATCGCCAATGTGGAAGGTAATGTTAGTAGAGGACGACCTCGGAGGACAGATTTGGATCAAATAGAAAACGTGCTCAAAAAGGCAGGTGTCCGCAGTATGAAGAATAAAAGAGCATGTATGAAAAGATTGATGGATGTAAACGAAGCCAGAGAGGTTTGGTGTTTAATGTAGACCAAAATTCAGTTTTTTATTATAAACGTTCACGAAAACTGGTTGTGAAGTGACGTGCATTTGAAGAATGGCTAAGAATTTCAAAATTATGCTCACCAAATTGGATTTATTAATAGGCAGACTATTTACATAATATATTAATATTAATAAGCCTAATTTAAGAAACTAAGTAAAGATAATATTTAAAAGCATTTCAGTTATTTTCATAGTCGGCGAATTCACTTGATATTGGCAGCTTGTATTAATTTCGCCTAGCTTGTTTCCTGTAGCTTCTATTACTTTAACCGACTTTAAAATAAGGGGTTAAAGGGGCTAAAAAAATGCAAATTTTATTTTTGCTTTATATTATTTTGGTTCTTTATTTTATTTTTGCACAACGCTATCTATCGGACTTTGGATTCCAACTATCAACATTAGTTCTATATTTAGACTTAAGATGTCGTTGCAAGTACTATACTGAATTGCGTAACGTAATATTTTTCTTCTTGAACTCACAAAATTAATCATATCTTTTGATAGAGTGAACCGATTTCGATGAAACAAAAACTAAGTTATACCTCAAGTTACGTTTAATTTTTGTATATAAACATTTTCAGCATTAAATTCGTAGATTTTACGTTTTGCGCGCACAAACAAACATATAAACAGACAAACAGACAAACAGACAAAAAATTTAAAAATGATGGAAATGGGTTCTGTTACTTATCTGTTCACACGCTGGCTATTTTTTTTTTCAATTTCTTCAATGTACAAAAATTACTTTTCTACAGATTTATTATATGTATAGATTACGGCACCATTCCCCTCACACCTGCTTTTGAAATACAGTCAGATTGTGAGGTACTCAGCGCGAAACAATCCTTCTCACGCAAAGGTGGATGGGTAAAATTTCATAAATACTTCTCGATCGGATCAGCAGAATGTACTGAATGTTTTTTACTGCCGGTACATTTTCTTCCGTAACTGCAGTCAAAGGACTACCACTCCTTGTTTCATCTCTAAAAGTTAAGTGACCGCGCTTAAATTCATTAAACTAGCAGTACACAACTGATCGTGATAGGGACTCATCTATAAAAGCTATTCGGAGACGAGTAAACGATTCATCCGGTTTCGAGTTAGATTTAAAGTCGTAGAAAATCATTGCCCGAAAATGTTTGCGTTGCAATTTTTAGTGACACACTGAAATGATTCAAGTGTAAAATTTTAGGTTTATCAGGATTTGAACTCTAGTCGTCAGCATGAGAAGCGGTGTTGTGTGTTGAAAAACGAATACATTGGGCATATTCCAATTATATAATAAACTATAATAATATACCGGTTTTACATAACAATAAAACCGATATTATGTGCCGAGATGGAAAACATACAGCACTGCTCTTGAAGACGTGTTTGTTATCTGCTGTTGAATGGGTCCATCAACGCTATGTGAATATAAAAGATAAAGGTATCGGATTATTAAAAACGGAATGACAAATTTATAAAATATTCTGGCTCGTTTAATGTCTATTATGCAAAATAACACAACATTATTCTATTATTTATATATTTCCGCTGAAAACTTGTCATATCAGATATCTGTATATTATAATCAATTAAACCGATATAAATAATTTATTTTTAGGGTTATTTCCTTGCCCCAGTAATTGAAAAAGATATAAAAGTTTAGGAGCTTTTGAATTACCACGAGAAATAATTTTATCGATATGATGGAGAACCATCTGGGTACCTAAGGAATAACCCAGGGATGATACAGAAGCTCTATAACTACCTGGACTTGCATTAATGTTACTATGGAAGCGTACTTTAAGAACCCAAGTTCCTATCACAGTTCGCAAAACTCCTTTATTTTACCATTTATTGGTATAAACAAAATGTTGCGCTCATTTCACTCCGATACACTTCTCATAATCTTATATGCTACATTTTTGACATAAAACACTTAGTGTTTAATTCCTGGTTTGTAGAATTATAAATGAAAGATATCTGACTCCATAGATATTTTATATTGAAGTAATTTACAAGATGCGTTTTGCTTGGTATATGAATACAAGATTTTACAAGGTAATGAATGGAATGAAAAGAATGAAAGATGGTTGACAGCTAGTTGCGCTAGTGATGTGCCGCTAGTGTTGTATCACGGCGGTACATACTCCGGGGGCGGGCTATGGAGAATGTTATGTGGAGACTTCTTCGGTTTCGGTAATTAATGGCACAATGTATTTAATGCCTCTTCTGTATGAGCCATTTGACGTCTTCACCTCTGCTACTCTTGCTACATTGTCGGGTCCCGGAAACAAGGCAGTGATGCGCCCCATTTTCCAACTCATTGGAGGCATGTTTTCATGCTTCAACAGAACAAGATCTCCTATTTGAAGTTCTCTTGAAGGAACGCGCCATTTTTGTCTGTGCTGCATTTCTGTGATGTATTCCTTCTGCCAGCGATTCCAAAAATGTTGCCTGATGTGTTCTAATCGCTGATATCGGTTTAAACTATTCAGTTTAAAATTTTCTAGGCTTGGAGATGGCATCGATAATAATGCTCTACCAATCAAAAAATGTCCCGGGGTTAAGGGTTGGAGGTCGTTTGGATCAGAGGAAAGAGGACATAGAGGTCTGCTATTAAGAATAGCTTCAATTTGATTAAATAACGTTGCCATTTCCTCGAAAGTTAAATGCGTATTTGATAATATTCGTTTGGTATAGTACTTAGCTGATTTAATTGCTGATTCGTGATAACCTCCGAAATGTGGAGAATAGCTTGGTTGGAAGTGGTATTTGATTCCATCTTCAGCCAAAAAGTTCGTTATATAAGAAGAATGTGAATTTATAAAATTACCTATTTCTCTAGCAGCACCAACAAAATTGCGGCCGTTGTCACAGAATATTTCTAACGGCTTGCCTCTACGCGATATAAAGCGACGTAGCGATAAAATGAATGCTTCTGTGGATAATTCACTAACAGCTTCCAAGTGCACGCATTTGTAACGGAAGCAAATAAATAAACAAAGATAACATTTGGTGATCTTACACCCTCTACCTTTTCTGTCAGTAATCCAAAATGGTCCGGCAAAGTCAACACCAACACTTGAAAATGGAAACCCGGGGTCAACCCGCTGTTTGGGTAACGAACCCATGATAGGCGATATAGTTTCTCCTGCGATTCTCGTACAAGTAATACATTGCCTCGCTACTGTGCGAGCCAAATCCCTGCCAGCAATAGGCCAAACAAACTCTCTGATTGAAGAAAGCAGTAACTGAGGACCAGCGTGAAGAAGACGAAGATGCTCTCGTTGGAAAAGTAACTTAGCTAATCTATGTTTCGAATGCAGTAACATGGGATGGCGCTTATCAAAGGAATACTGTGAATAGTTAAGACGCCCTCCTACTCTTAATATATTTTTATCATCAATAAATGGATTTAAGCTAAGTAAAGTATGCTTTGGAGGTAGTGTTTTTTTGTTGTTACGCAACAAATTAAGCTCTTTAGTGAATATTTCTTCCTGTGCTAACTTGACTAAACTTTCAAGCGAATTTGATAACTCGTCAGGCTTCAAAATACCACTTTTTTTATTTTTAGGATTTTTTGTGTTATTAATAAATCTAAGGACATAGGCAAATGATCGTTGTAAATAATTAAGATTAGAATATTTATCGAAGTTTAATAAGTTATTGTTTGTGGTTTTTGTAAATAAAATGTGATTGTTTTGTAGAATGTTTGTATGATTGTTTGGCAGAGTGTCATGATCAAGAACACAATTATTAAATGTTTGCTTGTGCGCTTGTGTCACAACAGGCCATGATGATTCATCTTGTATAAGAAATGATGGCCCATTCCACCATATACTCAAGTTAGTAATATTGATAGGCAAAATACCACGGGAGGCGAAGTCAGCGGGGTTGTGCTCTGTTGGCACGTGGCGCCAGTGTGAGCTATCTGTTAGTTCTAGTATTTTAGCGACTCTATTAGCCACATAAACATCCAGTTTTTCGAGCGGTTTGCGCAACCAGGCGAGGACAATATTAGAGTCAGTCCAAAATATTTTACGACTGATCACACATCGCAAAGAGTGACATGCGGCGGCCGCGAGTTGTGCCCCCAGCAGACATGCGGTTAGCTCTAGCCGCGGAATCGTGGTCGGCTTTACCGGTGCTACTCTTGCCTTAGCACACAGTAAATGGATTGCTACCGAGCCATGTTTGTCTGTAGATTTTAAATAAACACATGTTCCATAAGCTACTTTAGAAGCGTCAGAAAAGCAATGTAACTCTATGTTGACAGGGTTATTGCATAAAGCGTGCCTTGGAACAAAAATATTTTTTAGACTCTCAATGGAGTCTATGAATGTGCGCCATAGATGAGTTATGTCCTTTGAAATAGGTTCATCCCAATTTATTTTGTCCATCCATAATTTTTGCAATATTAACTTTGGTTTAATAGTAACAGGACTTATAAGACCTAACGGGTCAAAGATTTTACACGAATCGGACAATATCGTACGCTTTGTTGGTAAATCTTTAATAAATTCGTAAGTACTAGGATACTGAATGTAATCATTATTTGGATCCCAGCCTATTCCTAAGGTATGTGGTGAATTACTAATTATTAAATTTTGTTGAGGATTTGTATAATTTGTTAGAAGCAAAGGAAAATTAGTTCGGTACTTACGTAAAAAGAAACATCCCTTTAACAGGCATTTTTCCATTGAGTTTTTTATATATAATAGATCTTCGGACGAATCACTTCCGGTGAGTAAATCGTCAACTAGGAAATCATTTTGTATGATTTGTTTAATTTTATTGTCAAGGCAATCTTCTCCTAACTGCCAAAGGCAACGTGTACTGAGATAACTTGAGCTAGATAGCCCGTATGTAACGGTGTTCAATTTAAATGATTGTATTGGATCGCCCTCATTATCACGCCAAAGTATCATTTGCAAGTGTCTATCACTATTTTGAATATTCACTTGCCTATAAAATTTGTCTATATCCCCCGATAAAACATATTTGTATTGACGAAATCGTAGCAAAATGTTAAATAGACTGTCTTGAATATGTGGACCTGTGAGTAATATGTCGTTGATAGAGTAACCTGAAGTGGTTTTTGCACTACCATTGAAAACAACGCGCAGTTTAGTAGATTCACTTGAAGGACGAACAACGGCGTGATGTGGTATGAAATAGGATTGTAAAGGGATTAATTCATCTGATAGAGATAAGTGACCTAAGTCTTTGTATTCCTGAATAAATTGGGTATATTGTTTTTTAAGATCTAAATTTTTATTGAGCCTTTTTTCTAATGATATAAATTGTTTTCTCGCCAATTGAAATGAGTTGCCTAAACAACTAGGACTCAAATGTAATGGTAGTCTTACGCAGAACCGACCATCAATGTCACGATATGTGTTTTGTTTGAATTGATTTTCACATTCGTTTTCTAGTTTAGTATAACCTTTTGTAGGTGATGATTGGGGAATTAGCTCAGTTTCCCACAACCTCGACATATTGTCATTTAAAACCTCGTTTGAGATGAATTCCTTATCATATTTGAAGGAAGTTTTAAATGACAACATGTCAAAATTGTGGGGAACTGAACGCACAGAGGTGTGATTACAATTAATAAATTTATTTAAGGAATCGCCTTTTGAATATATTGGGCCTGCCAGTATCCAACCTAATTTTGTTTTCTGCATGATAGGTGATCTGGGGCCTAAAGATATCTGTTCATTCTCAATTAAATTCCAAAATATGTCTGCTCCTATTATCAAATCTACTGGGGCAGATGTGTTAAAAGTAGGATCAGCAAGATTAATGTAATTTGGAAAATTAATTTGTGAACTATTGAATGTGTCATGTGGTATGTTGCCAGTTAGCTTGGTCAACACTAGGCATGACATTTGTGCTAAATAGTTGCAGTGCTTTGATTTTATTTCTATAGCACATCTTTCTAAGGAATTGGAAGTGAAAAGGTTACCCACGCCTATAATATTTATATGGGTAGGCTGAGGAGTCAATTTTAGTCTATCTCGCACATCTTCCGTGATAAGTGAAGATTGACTCCCGCTATCCAATAGAGCACGAATAGTTATGTGCGTCTTAGTGATTGGATTATAAATATCTACCAGAGCAGTGGATAATAATACATTACTTGGTTTGTTCGAGTTTATAGACATGCTAATTATATCTTGTGTGACGGAACCATCATTGGGCTCATTAGGCACCACGGTGTTAATAAAAGACGTATTTTGAGCCTGAGAGTCATCCCTATGCAATAAAGTGTTGTGACGTCGCTTGCAAATATTACATGAGTGGCGTACCTTGCATTGATGATTGGAATGGCCCTTACGTAAACAATTAGAGCATAATGAGAGTCGAGCTACCTCGGCAGCCCTGCGCTCGGCAGGCAGAGACTGGAACGACGGGCAGCTGTATATACGATGACTGCCGCGACACAAAGGACACACGACATTCGATGAGGCATCAATTGCTGAAATTGAGAGCGATTTTGTTTGAGACCTTTCATGTTTTTGAAACAATGGCTGATAAGGTTTAATGAAATTAGAATTTGAATATTTATTACTATTGACAGACTCAAAAACATCAGCTCTAGCCTTTAGAAACTGGAAAAAATCGTTTAGCGAAGGGGAATTAGTAAAATTGTTTTTATATTCCTCCCATTTGAAATTTGTGTTGTTGTCAAGCTTTGCTGAGACCAAATGTATGATTAACGTGTCCCATGAAGTAGTTGGTTCACCTAACGAGTTTAACGCTCTTAAGTTTTTCGAAATATGATCCATTACGAACCTTAAACTCTTAGCAGAATCCTTTGCTTGCACTTGGAAACTCAGAAGGGAATTCAAATGAGTTTTAATTAATTGTTTTTTGTTATCGTAACGTTCACACAGAAGTTGCCACGCTTCTTTATAATTACTTGTAGAAACTTCTAGATTAGATAAAACTAAGGCTGCCTCACCTTCTAAATAAGAAATTAAATAGTAAAATTTGTGTATTGGCTCCAACTTGTTATTATTATGAATAAGGGATGAAAATGTGTCACGAAATTCCAACCATTTCTGATATGATCCGTCGAAGTTTGATATTTTAATAACAGGCAATTTAAAACTTACATTGCTGTTGTCATAAGAATGACTGCACTTAGACTGTATTTCATTTGTTGAGTCACCCCTTTTCTCTGTTAGAAATAATTTTGACTGCGCGATCAAAAGAGCAAAGTCTGATTCAAAATCATCGCGTATATCAATTTCATTTTGCAACTTAGAAGGATTTAATATTTCAATATTTGATTGGAGTTCATGAAAAGAAGTAGAAAGCAGTGAAAACTTATCTATTTTCTCCGAAAGTATATATAAATCCGTTGGAGAAACTACTTCCGAGTCAAATAATTTCTTTAAATAGTTTTTGTACTTTGTTATTTGACCTTTTTAACCGACTTCAAAAAAGGAGGTTCTCAGTTCGATTGTTTGTATGTATGTATGTTTGTATGTATGTATGTATGTATGTATGTATAATTGTCCGCGATTATCTCGAGTTTGGCTTAAGCTATTTGGATGCGGTTTTCAGGGCAGTATTCGTTACATTTAAGAGAAGGTTTTAGTGCCTTAACCGACCAAAAAAAGAAAGGAGGTTCTGTGTTTGACCTGTATGTATGTCTGTTGGTCCGCGATTATCTCAGGCTTGGCTTAAGCTATTTGGATGCGGTTTTCAGAAAAGTATTCGTTACATTTAGGAGAAGGTTTTAGTGCCTTAACCGACCAAAAAAAGAAAGGAGGTTCTGTGTTTAACCTGTATGTATGTCTGTTGGTCCGCGATTATCTCACGTTTGGCTTAAGCTATTTGGATGCGGTTTTCAGAAAAGTATTCGTTACATTTAGGAGAAGGTTTTAGTGCCTTGACCGACCAAAAAAAGAAAGGAGGTTCTGTGTTTGACCTGTATGTATGTGTATTGGTCCGCGATTATCTCACGTTTGGCTTCAGCTATTTGGATGCGGTTTTCAGAAAAGTATTCGTTACATTTAGAAGATGGGTTAAAAGTTCTTTAACCGACTCGAAAAAAAGGAGGTTTCTTAGTTTGAAATATAAGTATGTATGTAAAGTTATCAATACTAGACATAAATTTATCAATATATGTTAATAAAGTTTTTTTATTAGTAATAAACAGAGTTACTAAATTATTGAACAAAAAAGTATATAAAAACATGAATAAATTACTCTTAATTATATTAAAGAAAAAAATATATATTGCAACATCATGTTTTTCATCATGGTCATTTCAATCAAGGCGCTTTCGTCATGGGGAATTTCGCGCTTTCGGAATGGTCTTAATCATTTAAGTAATTTCTTTGAATCTATATCACTTAAAGCCATCTCATCAAGGGATTTTACTCGACTCAACGCTACATATATATAAGAGTGTTTCTTCGCATTTGTGATAGGTGAACTTCTCTTTGCTCATCTGTTTCGGCAGCAAGAGCAGCACGCTGACGATCTCTCTCATTCTGAAGGGCAAGCACGAGTTATCGACACGATGACGGTTAGAATGAGATGGCAGTATACGATACTAAGTAAGTGCGTAAAAGATGGCTGCTTTATCCCAAGCGATAACTAGTTTAAATACGGCTCGTGCTTGCCCTGCTGAAGTCTTTGTTTTTTTTCGATGGGTGTTTCGTTCTCCCTTACGCGACTTTTCCTTAAAGCATCCTTTGCTTTTCTATCTAGGCCCGCAGGTAAACAAAATAGTAACAAGTAAGCTAAAGTCATAATAACAAATATTATAACTACCTGTTAAAAAAAACTATAAAATAAACGGACAGTAAAACTTATCTCTCAAAAACTATCACTAATTCACTAAAAAAACTCAGAGTGATTTAAGAACTTATCACTAAAAAGTATAAAATAAAAAACAAAAACAAAAACTTCAAATTAAAAACTAAACAGAAAAATTAAATATTATTAAATTTAAATATTATTATTTTTTATTTAAAAAAGAACCGCCTTCAAAAATCCAACTGAAAAGTATAAAATAATTTTTATTTATTTTATTATGTACAACTCTATTCAACTTCTTCTTTTTGAAGTCGGTGCCAAACAGACAAATCCAAAATGAAAATTGCTACATAGAGAAAACCATACGAATAATAAATCAATCGATAGTGCCTCAACAACAGTAGGTAACACAATCGCGCTCAAAAATCAAGAAATTTCTTCCGCTCGCAACGACGTCGCTTTATAAAGGCTGGAATTGCGGGACAGTGAGCGGTGCTTAGCCTGGTGTGCATGCGTCGCACTCCGCAGAGAAATTATCATAATATACATGTCACCGTAAAACTGTAAATACTAGTAAATTATAATTTTAGATAGATAGCGAGATAGTAAACTAACGTTAGGTTAGGTTATGTAAGATTATCAGATTTCAAACTAACGGAATTAACAATTCGACAGAGACATGCATGCACCGAGTTGGCACAACCAATACTTCTAACACTTTGTAAAAAGACGATCGAGAATCTAAATCACTACATAGTATAAAAAAAAGTCGCTTTCTCTCTCCCTGTCTGGGATATACGGACATCCTTATGTATACTTTAATCTGTAAAACTAGGAAATGAATTTTAATGCGATTTTTTTTATTAATTGATTAAAAAGGAAGGTTTATAAGGATGATATACGCTGATGGGGTGGAGAACTCACTCAACTTGGGCGGGCCACTAATATTCGTCCTTCTTCGTCATGAAAATTGGTTTGGCACCGACTTCAAAAAGAAGAAGTTGAATAGAGTTGTACATAATAAAATAAATAAAAATTATTTTATACTTTTCAGTTGGATTTTTGAAGGCGGTTCTTTTTTAAATAAAAAATAATAATATTTAAATTTAATAATATTTAATTTTTTAACCGACTTCAAAAAAGGAGGTTCTCAGTTCGATTGTTTGTATGTATGTATGTTTGTATGTATGTATGTATGTATGTATGTATAATTGTCCGCGATTATCTCGAGTTTGGCTTAAGCTATTTGGATGCGGTTTTCAGGGCAGTATTCGTTACATTTAAGAGAAGGTTTTAGTGCCTTAACCGACCAAAAAAAGAAAGGAGGTTCTGTGTTTGACCTGTATGTATGTCTGTTGGTCCGCGATTATCTCAGGCTTGGCTTAAGCTATTTGGATGCGGTTTTCAGAAAAGTATTCGTTACATTTAGGAGAAGGTTTTAGTGCCTTAACCGACCAAAAAAAGAAAGGAGGTTCTGTGTTTAACCTGTATGTATGTCTGTTGGTCCGCGATTATCTCACGTTTGGCTTAAGCTATTTGGATGCGGTTTTCAGAAAAGTATTCGTTACATTTAGGAGAAGGTTTTAGTGCCTTGACCGACCAAAAAAAGAAAGGAGGTTCTGTGTTTGACCTGTATGTATGTGTATTGGTCCGCGATTATCTCACGTTTGGCTTCAGCTATTTGGATGCGGTTTTCAGAAAAGTATTCGTTACATTTAGAAGATGGGTTAAAAGTTCTTTAACCGACTCGAAAAAAAGGAGGTTTCTTAGTTTGAAATATAAGTATGTATGTAAAGTTATCAATACTAGACATAAATTTATCAATATATGTTAATAAAGTTTTTTTATTAGTAATAAACAGAGTTACTAAATTATTGAACAAAAAAGTATATAAAAACATGAATAAATTACTCTTAATTATATTAAAGAAAAAAATATATATTGCAACATCATGTTTTTCATCATGGTCATTTCAATCAAGGCGCTTTCGTCATGGGGAATTTCGCGCTTTCGGAATGGTCTTAATCATTTAAGTAATTTCTTTGAATCTATATCACTTAAAGCCATCTCATCAAGGGATTTTACTCGACTCAACGCTACATATATATAAGAGTGTTTCTTCGCATTTGTGATAGGTGAACTTCTCTTTGCTCATCTGTTTCGGCAGCAAGAGCAGCACGCTGACGATCTCTCTCATTCTGAAGGGCAAGCACGAGTTATCGACACGATGACGGTTAGAATGAGATGGCAGTATACGATACTAAGTAAGTGCGTAAAAGATGGCTGCTTTATCCCAAGCGATAACTAGTTTAAATACGGCTCGTGCTTGCCCTGCTGAAGTCTTTGTTTTTTTTCGATGGGTGTTTCGTTCTCCCTTACGCGACTTTTCCTTAAAGCATCCTTTGCTTTTCTATCTAGGCCCGCAGGTAAACAAAATAGTAACAAGTAAGCTAAAGTCATAATAACAAATATTATAACTACCTGTTAAAAAAAACTATAAAATAAACGGACAGTAAAACTTATCTCTCAAAAACTATCACTAATTCACTAAAAAAACTCAGAGTGATTTAAGAACTTATCACTAAAAAGTATAAAATAAAAAACAAAAACAAAAACTTCAAATTAAAAACTAAACAGAAAAATTAAATATTATTAAATTTAAATATTATTATTTTTTATTTAAAAAAGAACCGCCTTCAAAAATCCAACTGAAAAGTATAAAATAATTTTTATTTATTTTATTATGTACAACTCTATTCAACTTCTTCTTTTTGAAGTCGGTGCCAAACAGACAAATCCAAAATGAAAATTGCTACATAGAGAAAACCATACGAATAATAAATCAATCGATAGTGCCTCAACAACAGTAGGTAACACAATCGCGCTCAAAAATCAAGAAATTTCTTCCGCTCGCAACGACGTCGCTTTATAAAGGCTGGAATTGCGGGACAGTGAGCGGTGCTTAGCCTGGTGTGCATGCGTCGCACTCCGCAGAGAAATTATCATAATATACATGTCACCGTAAAACTGTAAATACTAGTAAATTATAATTTTAGATAGATAGCGAGATAGTAAACTAACGTTAGGTTAGGTTATGTAAGATTATCAGATTTCAAACTAACGGAATTAACAATTCGACAGAGACATGCATGCACCGAGTTGGCACAACCAATACTTCTAACACTTTGTAAAAAGACGATCGAGAATCTAAATCACTACATAGTATAAAAAAAAGTCGCTTTCTCTCTCCCTGTCTGGGATATACGGACATCCTTATGTATACTTTAATCTGTAAAACTAGGAAATGAATTTTAATGCGATTTTTTTTATTAATTGATTAAAAAGGAAGGTTTATAAGGATGATATACGCTGATGGGGTGGAGAACTCACTCAACTTGGGCGGGCCACTAATATTCGTCCTTCTTCGTCATGAAAATTGGTTTGGCACCGACTTCAAAAAGAAGAAGTTGAATAAAGTTGTACATAATAAAATAAATAAAAATTATTTTATACTTTTCAGTTGGATTTTTGAAGGCGGTTCTTTTTTAAATAAAAAATAATAATATTTAAATTTAATAATATTTAATTTTTCTGTTTAGTTTTTAATTTGAAGTTTTTGTTTTTGTTTTTTTATTGAACTACGTTTTGTGACAAGGTCTTTGTAATCAGTATCAGTATTCTGAGTCATTTTAAATGTAGTCTCAGACGATGGTTTGGTAGTTGATTCTCCCGCTTGAGACATATGGTAATGCAAAATCTAAATAGTATTTATCTACTAGTAAGTGTGTAAAAATAACTAATTAGCTTGTATAAATAAAAACCGTAAAACTTAACTTCAAATATGCTCCACACTCCGGCCGCTAACACGATTCAACTCAACACTATAACGCGCGCGAACGTTCTTAACGCCAATGTTGGGTAGACAGAGCGCTCACTGAAATGCGGAGAACAGGAAAGACACTACTAACGCAACACTAATTACACTGTTACGAGTTGTATAAAACCTTTTCTATTATGAATATTAAGACTTCGAATGAAATGATTCAGCAAAAATGAAAAGAAAAAAATATTTGAATATACCCACAATAAAAAAATGTTGATGGCTTAACGTATTATCAAGTATGGATAATAAAGATTTTTAAAATATAAAATGTGATGAATAGGATGATTTTGGATGTGGAAAAGATAGTGAATGATATGAAAAATAAGGATGGGACACTTTCCTGGCAACTGCGATGATCCTTTGATGGCTTTGTTCTAGCTCCTGATTATCGGTTGTTCTCCTCAGAGCAATCAGTGAAAATTGTCCTCCGTTTATCACGTCTGGTGGTCACCAATGTTTAATTCCTGGTTTGTAGAATTATAAATGAAAGATATCTGACTCCATAGATATTTTATATTGAAGTAATTTACAAGATGCGTTTTGCTTGGTATATGAATACAAGATTTTACAAGGTAATGAATGGAATGAAAAGAATGAAAGATGGTTGACAGCTAGTTGCGCTAGTGATGTGCCGCTAGTGTTGTATCACGGCGGTACACTTGTAAAGTTCAGAGGCATGTGTTTTTATTTACATGATCAATAAGCTATTAAGCCAATTTCCGAAGATTATAAGACTTTGACCAACTTTGGAAAAAGCTGAAGGAAGTAAATGTACCGTCTCACCACATAGCCATCTTAAAGTTTTGGTATACCCACCAAGTCAACAATGTTAGGTGGGCAGGGGAGCTCTCAGAACCCTACAGGTTGGAGTGCGGTGTTCGACAGGGCGGAGTGACCTCTTCGACCCTTTTCAACCTGTACGTGAATGACCTCATCGGTGAGCTCAGCGGCACCAGACTCGGCTGCCACGTTGACGGAGTTTGGGTCAACAACATAAGCTACGCAGACGATTTTTTTTTTGATATGGTGCTGCTGAGCGCATCAGTGGGTGGTCTTTGAGGACTCCTGTCTATCTGTGAGAGATACGCTGCTCGACACGGTTTGGTGTACAATGCTAAGAAGACGGTGTGCAAGTTGTTCGGGCCAGGAGCCAGGACGCGGGTCGAGATTCCCGTCGTAAGAATGAATGGAGTTCTGTTGCAGCGTGTTGACAAGTTTAGGTACCTCGGTCACGTCCTGACTCCTGACCTGAAGGACGATGAAGATATTGAACGAGAGCGGAGGGCGCTGGCGATCAGGGCGAACATGCTGGCGCGCAGGTTTGCACATTGCTCAACTAGTGTTAAAACTACTTTGTTTCGAGCCTATTGCACCTCTTTTTACACGTGCAGCCTGTGGGCCAGATATACCCAAAAATCGTACAGCGCTCTCCGTGTTCAATATAATGACGTGTTCAGGATTCTGTTGGGGCTGCCCCGTTTCTGCAGTACCTCGGGTATGTTTGCGGAGGCCCGCGTAGACTGTTTCTACGCGACGATGCGGAAACGCTGCTGCTCGCTGCTCTGTAGGGTGCGGGCCAGCTCCAACAGCATCCTCAGCATGATAGGGGGTCGGCTAGACTCAATGTACATATCACACTGCATTAGTCTCCATGCTCCCAAACGTGTACATTTATTTTAGAACATTGTACATTATTATTTATACTCTGTACATAACTATTATCTTTAATTGTGTCCATATTGTGTATGACTACTAACATTAGGTTAAAATTTCTCACTGTTACTAACACTTGAGTCATTGTAACTTGTAAATAAAGTAAATAATAATAATAAGAGTGAGTGAGTGAGTTTTACACCCAAATGATGGTAGGAGGACTATGTCATCCCCAACATCTAAGTAACATTTAGGAGACACCTTGAGTAATGTTAGATTATGGCCGCGGAGTCGCGAAGCTAACAAAAGAATCGTCGCCGTTCGTCTTGCTATTTCAAAAAGTGTATGATTTATTGGATTGGTGCTGAGCCAATCTGAAACTCTTGATGGGTACCTTGCTAGCTAATTTACAGTTTAAAGTCTGAAGTTACTGATCAATTTCAGAGTGTATTTTATTATAAAATAAGATAATGTAGTTTGCTATACAAGTAGGCTATTAAAAATCATTACAGAAGATTTATAAACAGCAATGTTTTTATAACATAGAATCTCTTTAAAAAATAGGTGAAAAGTTATTTACTAGGACGCCGGCAGCGCATTCGAATCGACAATTCGTTCTCTCCTTGGCGTGAGTTAACTGCCGGTGTTCCGGAAGGTGGTGTGCTGTCTCCTCTTCTATTTGCAATGTTCATTAACAGTATTTCTCATAAACTCACTTCTTCCTACTACCTTTATGCAGATGATCTCCAAATCTATATACAGAGTAACATTGAACAATTAGAACATATACTCATATACTCACGGCTATAAATCCCTAGAAGGGGTAGCCAGAGCTAAGGGATTAGAAATTCCACAGCCACTTTTGGAAATGTGAGTGGGGAAAAGATGGTAAAAATAAAGGTTGTTGGTGATGGGTCTCCAACCGCATCGCCCAACAATTTCTTAAAGGCCCCAATACCGTTAGTCGCCTCTTACGTACACCCACCGGAAGAAATGGGGTAGTGCTATTCTAAGCCGACACTACACAGCTGAACAATTAGACTTGTCCATAAGCTTGATTAATAAAGATCTAGAATGAATTTTGCAATGGAGTGAGGCATATGGGCTAAAAGTCAATCCAAATAAATCACAAATAATAATAAAGCAAAAATAAAGCATTTAGGACACTCGGATTTGTATTACGTACAACCCGACAGTTCTCGAATATAGATGCTATAAAAACTCTCTACAATTCACTGGTACGAAGTAAATTGGAGTTTAACCCATAACTACTGACGTGTCATTTTGTTACACTATTACTGACGTACGTATGATATACGTCTTTTTTTGTTGTAGCTGCTCTGGTGCATCCATTAAGTGTGATTTGGGTTATTTTTGGTTTTTATTTATTTATGTATGTTATATATAAAGTTAGGATACTAAATAAACAGTCATAATATTAACAGCTAAATATTTATTCATCAACAAACTTATGAGTATCAAATTAGAAATATGAACAAAAAATCATTTAGGAGACGTATGAGGTACGTACGTCAGTGGTTAAGGGTTAATGCGGTCATCTGGTCTCCACATGAAGTGAAATATCGCTCCATGGTGGAGAAAATACAAAATAAATTTATTAGATTTTTATACCTAAAGCTTTATGGCGTTTATCCGTACTATCCGTTGATGTACCCTACTCTATTTATTTTGGGTATGGTAGGATACAACAAACTGGAGGTTAGGAGAGACTTAACTTTATTATTGTACTAGTGGATCGTCCCAGCTTCGCACAGGTAGCGTTGTTTTTTTAAATATCTGAGGTTTCTTTCTTCAGTCACTGCTCAAGCATTCTGACATTCAGCGCAATGTTTTCAATTTATTAAATTTATAGCACTCCCTAAACAGTGTAGTTTGGTGATTTTGAATGCGCTTTAATGAACGGTTCAGTATTTCCGTTTAATAGCAAATTTTGGAATAAAACGCAATGAAGTACATACATACATACATATACTCACGGCATGAAGTATTTATAACAATCAAAAAATAAATCATTACGTGATGTAGGATGCAACTACTGGCGCCATCTAGTATGTTATATGTAAATTAGTAAAGATTTGGCTTTGGTCACGGGCGCGATGGCTTATTTTATGTATAATTTCGGTGTTTCTCTATCGATTTCTATGATTCTTTTTTTATCGAATAGGTAATAATGTTACCTTTTTTAAATTAGAGATGAATGAGAGGTTTACAAACGTAAGAGTAAACAAATATAATCAGAATGTTCCGAACTGCTAAGCTATCAGGAATTACACGTGTTATTGTGAGTCAACCGTAAAAGATAGACATAAACTGTTGAAGATTTTTTTTAGATAATTTATGAAGAATATTTCCGTCATACATGATTTCTATGTAAGTTTAACTATTAAGGCTGCACACGCGACGGAAGCTTAAAAAATGGAGTAACTTCTCCCGTTTTCCCAAAATTTCCCAAAATTCCCCTTTACTACTCTGCTGGAAAGTATACAAAAACCTTCTTAGGAGTATGAAGAATAATTGTACCAAGTTTCGTTAAAATCCGTCGAGTAGTTTTTGTTTCCATAAGGCACATACAAACCGACAGACAGACAGACAGACATACAGACAGACAGACAGACAGACAGACAGACAGACAGACAGACAGACAGACAGACAGACAGACAGACAGACAGACAGACAGACAGACAGACAGACAGACAGACAGACAGACAGACAGACAGACAGACAAAAAATTTACTGATTGCATTTTTGGCATCAGTATCGATCCCTAATCACCACCTGATAGTTATTTTGAAAATATATTTCATGTACAGAATTGACCTCTCTACAGATTTATTATAAGTATAGATTGTTTAAAAATACTTAGAGGAATTATTCATAACCCTAGGATTTTGTCTGAGTTACAACTTATAGTTCCTAGCAGTACTCTGAGACGGCGCAAGGGTAGGTTGTTCGCACTTCCATCTTCGCGGACCAATCTGTCCAGTGAAAATGCTTTTGCTCGTGCATTGAACGCGATGAACCAGGTATCTGAGCGTGTTGATATATTTTCGTGCACGCTGGCTGAACTTACGAAAGCTAGTTTGCATTATTTATGTTATGAATAACAGTGTAGAAGAATCCAGAGTATATGTAGGCTTATAAATATTCTGTATAAATGAGAGGTTTTCTTTTTGAGAAATAAAAAAACAACATAGTTTCCTAGAGCTCTGTAGATGGCGTTGATGTAACTACGTTACTTACCACACAATTTCGCCACACAATAATTTCGGGAACAGACCCGTGCTTCACCTCGTTGTTTCACCCAGGTGAAGCACGGGGCATAACCTAGTCCCGTGTTTCACCTGGGTGCAGCACGGGGTATGCACTGGTCCCCATGCTCCAACCGACATTGACATTAAAGAAAATACAGAAAGTACAACCGTGCTGAAGTTGTTTATTATGTAAACATGTGTTTCAAAAATATTGTCAACAAATATATTTTTCTTCTAATTCATATTATATGTACCTAGGTAGATACGAACTATATACTTACATATCAAAAACGAAAAAAAAAACAAAATACTTTTTGTTACGACTAATACCTCGTTATAGTAACAAATAGGAGTGAAAGAAATTTAATTAAATAAACCAGGCCAGCATAATGCTGAGTAACGTACCTCTACCTAATATTATATTCAACGTAATTTATCCAAGAAATGGCCTATGATGGTTCTATTCACTTGAACTTATTAATTATTACTTATTATAACTAGGTTTTTCAGATTACGAGCATCATAGATTGATCATGACTGTACAAAAATAATATTGGTTGGAGCACGGGGACTAGTGAATACCCCGTGTTGCACCTGGGTGAAACACGGGACTCGGTTATGCCCCGTGCTTCACCTGGGTGAAATAACGAGGTGAAGCACGGGTCTGTCCCCATAATTTCGCCAATGTCAACGTTAAAAACATGTGTCACAGCACCATAGAGTAACTTTTTGGCGAGTAAAAACAACAAAAAGAATGTTAAATATAAGTACCGTCTTTGTTTATTTACTTTTGAGCTATCTTGGCTTAAACTGATGTTAATTTAGAGTTTCAAATCAGAACGTTTTTATGTACGTTCCGTTTTACGATATCATTACATCCAAGTGTGAAAAACAGTGTTACGTTCCGTTCCTACCAGTAACATAGCAAGTCTGGCGCCATCTATCCTGAGAACAGGGAAGAACAAAAAAAGAAAAAAAGGAAAACCTCCCATTAGTAGTGTAATATAGCTTTATTAGATCTTTTATCTGTAATGGTTATATTTTTGTGTTAATAAATAAATAAATAAATAAATAGTCGGTAGTTCTCGAATGATTTCTAGGATTGATTACAAATCACTGCCGCCTGTGTTATTTGACGGAACATCAATCCCTTTTAGGCCTGTGGTAAGGAACTTAGGCATTATGATTGATAGCAATTTATCTTGGTTAGCCCAATTAGAATTGGTAAGCCGAAGGATATTTGCGTCAGCGGGCTCCCTCAGGAGACAACGTAATTTTCTACCTACTGCTACCAAAACTGCGTTAGCTCAATCTCTACTCCTTCCAATTTTGGATACCTGTTATCCTGATTTAACGGAAGATCAACTTAATAAACTAGAGCGTCTCCAAAACTTATGCATCAGATTTGTTTTTGGATTGCGTAAGTATGATCACGTGTCTGTTTATCGTACTAAACTTAAGTGGCTTCCTACTCGCCTCCGCCGCAATGTGCATACTTTGTCCCTATAACAATATAGAGTAAAGGAGGGCCTTTACTCTGTATTGTTCAATCCTGCCACCCCTTCTATCTAAAAGAACGTTTTCAATTCCTCTCTTCTTCCCTAACCTTATAATTTACGTTCAGACCATAATCTTTAATTATCTATTCCCTCTCATACAACCAATTTCTATGGCTCTTTTTTTTCTGTACACGCTGTGCAATTGTGGAACGCACTTCCTGTGGAGGTGCGATTGGCTAAATCACTGAATGTGTTCAAAAATCTAGTGAAACTACACTATCTCACTGAAGCGCTGTAATACTGTTGCTTTTTGAACTATATATATTAATTATATTTCTAAAACGTATATGTGTATTTTATTTAGGTATTTGTATTGCTTGTATATTTAAAAGTATGTAGTTATATATGTATGTGTTCATATTCGTTAAATATCTATATTATTTTGTATGATTAATATTTATATTGTTATTTGAATTAAATAAGTTAGTTTTAAGTAAGCTTAATAGATTATTATGTTTTTTGGCCTTGTTTTGTGCATCTACCCAAATAATTAATTTATCGATCTCACCTTCCAAAGGTTGTCTGGAAGAGATCGCTTTTATATAAATAAATAAATAAATAAGACCGCCAATTGTACCTCACTGTAAACTGTTTGATCATATTATTATTTTTGTAAATTTGTGTTTGATGTGCAATAAAGAGTTATTCTATTCTATTTGTTGACTTGGTTTACTGAGTAAAGTTAGTCACTGTCACATCTGTATTACAGTTTTAAATTGACTTTAAACAATCTATATCTATACTTATAATAAATCTGTAGAGAGGTCAATTCTGTACATGAAATATATTTTCAAAATAACTATCAGGTGGTGATTAGGGATCGATACTGATGCCAAAAATGCAATCAGTAAAATTTTTGTCTGTCTGTCTGTCTGTCTGTCTGTCTGTCTGTCTGTCTGTCTGTCTGTCTGTCTGTCTGTCTGTCGGTTTGTATGTTCCTTATGGAAACAAAAACTACTCGACGGATTTTAACGAAACTTGGTACAATTATTCTTCATACTCCTGTGCAGGTTTTTGTATACTTTCCAGCAGAGAAGTAAAGGGGAATTTTGGGAAATTTGGGGAAAACGGGAGAAGTTACTCCATTTTTTAAGCTTCCGTCGCGTGTGCAGCCTTAATGGTTAAACTTACATAGAAATCATGTGTGGCGGAAATATTCTTCATAAAATTATCTAAAAAAGATTCCTCAACAGTATATGTCTATCTTTTATGGTTGACTCACAATAACACGTGTAATTCCTGATAGCTTAGCAGTTCGGAACATCCTGATTATATTTGTTTACTCTTACGTTTGTAAACCTCTCATTCATCCCTAATTTAAAAAAGGTAACATTATTACCTATTCAATAAAAAAAGAATCATAGAAATCGGTAGACAAACACTGAAATTATACATAAAATAAGCCATCGCGCCCGTGATGGAAACCAAATCTTTACTAATTTACATATAACATACTAGGTGGCGCCAGTAGTTGCATCCTACATAACGTAATGATTTATTTTTTAGATTGTTATAAATACTTCATGGCGTTTTATTCCAAAATTTGCTATTAAACGGAAATACTGAACCGTTCATTAAAGCGCAATCAAAATCACCAAACTTCACTGTTAAGGGAGTGCTATAAATTTAATAAATTAAAAACATTACGCTGAATTTCACAATGCTTGAGCAGTGACTGAAGAAAGAAACCTCAGATATTTAAAAAAACAACGCTACCCGTGCGAAGCTGGGACGATCCACTAGTATTATAATAAATCTTGAATATATTGTCTTGTGTAACCTATTTAGACCAATAAGCTATTTGGGCGACCCACTCCCAATTCTCCAAACTTTCAAGATCAATGCTACTACTTGTAAAGGTTGTTTATATTGGGATCATTGGTGGGTTCCGCAGGTGGTGAGGAAGACTTTGAGATCTGGTCTTAATGTCAAGTAGTTAAAATACTTAATGCCAATCTGATGCTATTATCAGTTAGATTCCTCGCAAACCGGAGTTTGCTGGAGGTCCAATAGTATTCTAATCGATCTCTGCAGTCTATCGAAACATAATTTTGAATTACGGTTTCTTTTTTTGAAGCGGATAGGTGACTGTCCCAGGTCCATATACGGCATGAGTATGTCTGCCATCGTTATGTATGCCCTTGAAGCTGCTGAATAAGCTGAAAGTATTGTTATGAATTGATCAATCAGGTGTAATAGTTTCGATGTCAATCTGAGCAGAATAATTGACTCGTAATTCTTATAAAAATAAAAAGTGGTCATTGGTTAGTTATGTTGCATGCTTTTATATTGGTGTTTTTTTACTCTGCTACAAGTTTTATAATTTTGTTGCTCTCACTAGTCCTGGTGAGTTGATTTAGTTTAATATTATAAATACGACGCCTCAAGATTTGAGGATGATGAGTATGTTTTAAACTGGACAACTAAAAATAAAATTACATATAAAAATGTATTGAAAACTTTGTAAGCGGTTTTCTCCAATTGGTGTTTTTATTAGTTACTACTTTAATGATTTTCGGGGCAGAATTTTCGCAGGTTTATACTATTATGGATCGGCATCGAAAGATTAGTGGCTCCGCGCCACCAAATCATTTCGTGCTGCACCATCTCGGATATATCTATTTGACATGAGCTTGAACCGTTAAATGGTCTCAAAAATATTTCAGAATTTCGTCAATGAAATTTATCTTGATCCAACACAAAAATAGCGAAGCTTAGGCTTTGACGCACTTGCAACTATAAAAATAAATAATTTTCTGTAATCTCGTTACGTTTTGTCGTTACGACGTTATGATTTGAAAATGACACCGACTTTGTTTGTTCGTTATCTACGCCCCTTGCGTTTAATTTGTAAACTCAACAGATCAACCAATGGTACCTTCGTTCAATGGGTATAGACCATAGACAAAAGTAAGATCAACAATGCATTCCTCAAGAGCAGTGCTGTATGTTATCTAGAGGCACATCAATAATATATAAGCAACTTGCTCTTGTGTGTCATGTGATGGCAACACTCTCAAATCACTTAACACGTCGCATATCTTAGTCTCTTATCTATATCATCTCTGCTTTAACTTTATTTGTACTCACTTTTTTCTTTGTGGTCCTTGATGTTTTCTTCTATAATATAAGAAAAAAGATTAAGTTTTTATCAATATGATACTTAGAGACGATAACACTTGTGAAGTCATAAATTAAATAAGTAAAGAGTTTATTCCATTTGTCTGAATGAAGACGTCTGAAAGCCACAGAATCTGAATTCAGACTAGTGGAATAACGTTCAGAACGCTAGGCTTCTGAAAAGTAGACAAATTTGTGTAGTGGAATAACAAGCGTCTGCGGCAGTAACTTCGAAGGACGTCTGAATTCAGGAACGACAAAGTGTAATGGAATAAGCTCTTTAGTCCGCCAACTCGCACTTGGCCAGAGCGTGGCGGCCTCGGGTCAAATCACTCGGAGTAGGCTCGATGCGGAGTAGACCTCTCGATCGGAACAATTTTGACCTTTGAAAAAGTTACCGTTTACGTTTACGTTGTAACGTTACGTGTCTTAAGTCTTAATCCCCTTATGGAAATAAAACCTAAGACACGAAACGCGGAGAGCAAGGAGACTAATAAAACAAGAAAGAAGTTACACCAGTCTATTAAAAATTAGATGTACACAATACAAAAATATTACAAGAAGGAATTATATAAAATAAATATAACTAAATAACGATACTGATGCGATTCCAAACTTCCACGTTCTGGCTGGAGCAAAGGTATTAGTAATCTCCAAAACCAGTAGTATAGCCGGCGAAATCAAAGGTCCAGATATCAATCTTTGATGATTTTTAGTCCACAAGCCAATAAGACCAAATGATTGGTCACTTCGGAATACCACTCTGACTGGTTTAACAAATTCTGCCAGGGTATAAAATTATATATATTATTCTTAGGTGTTTTTAAGCAAAAGGACACCAAGTAGTAAAGGTTGTTCAATATAACAACGGTAGTAGTAGCTATCCGAAAAAATCTTCAGTAAGATATACTTTTTAAGGATCTCTTGTAGAATGATAAATCCCTTCTTCCTCCATAAAAAAACATCTTGACAATCAATAAAAAATCCCAATAGACAATAAAACCTAAAAGAAGGATTTTTTAAAAAGAGTTTCAGTTAACATAAAAAGATGAAAACAGATAAATTTGAATAAGTAAAATGTCCTAGCCTTACATTAAAATAAAATTAAATTCCTGCGCTATCATTTTAGACACCAAAAATGAATTAAAATTATATCATTTAACATATTTTAAAACTATCTAACCTTCGTACACAAACACATTGAAAATTGATAAACTAAAGAAAAGTTTAAGATAAAATAAAATTTGACAACTCTCAGCTCCGTCGTTGCCATAACAACAACAAAATAAAAACAATAACATAAACCAGAGAAATAAAAATATTATCGACAAATCGCAGAAAAATAATAAAAAGGAACTAAACAATGATATATAACCGCAGGAGACTAACATAAAAGGAAATAAATAATAATAAAACGGATTAACAATATTTACAGGTAAGGTTTTATATATTACAACGTTAAAATTTTATTACTTGACAAGAAATGTTTTTTAATTCATGCTTATTCCCAAATTATTCACATTTTTACGTATAAAACAATATAAATTTATTATTATTCAAGCCACTTTCCTGATTCGTTGTTTGTCAAGAAACTTTCCTAATTCCTGTAACTTTCCTTATGATAATTGTTTACTTACTTTCTTTTTGGTTGTGGTCTGAAAATACAGTTTATTTTAAATAGCTCAAGAAGTGCATTTGTAATATAATCAATTGGTGTTTGAAATATAACCTCTCTCTACATTACTTACAAACTACTATCTGACCCGACAGACTTCGTACTGTCAATTTTGCTTATGACAAAGCTTAAGGCGTTTTTTCCGGCACCTTTAGTTCAATAAGGCGCGGCGTGAATATTTTATTTGTCTATTTTTTTCGGGATAAAAAGTATCATAATGTTATAATTTGGGTCTATATCTAGCATTCTGCTAATTTTCATTCATATACATTATATACTTGAGGAGCCTTTTTGCCTCAAACACACAAACATCCGAACATCTAAACATTCACATACAATATTAATAGGATGAGCTAGTGATTTTAAGTAACGGTGCGCGTGGAAGGCTACAAATTTGCTTATTTTAAGGCATTTAATTTTTGGGCGATGCGGACGGAGAATCATATACAATCTTTCTTTAATTTATAACCTTTTCCCCACTTGTTGGAAGGTGGCTAATGAATTTCAAATTCCGTTTTGGTACATAACATAACATAACATAAACGTTCACGCCGAATATCCTCGAAGGGGTTGGCAGAGGTACTAATACTTCTGAACATCACGTCACTTTGTCACCCGGTGCTCAGAGTACCCACGTTTTGCATGGACAGTGTACTCACGTGATAGGGGCAGGCCTATCGCCGTTTTGTACGAATACACTGTCACATGACTAAGTACAACTCAGCCATGTGGGTTTCCTCACGATGTTTTCCCTCATCGTTAACAACCATGATAAATTAACCACACATATGTCTTTAGAAAAGTCAAATTGGTGTAGGCCGACCCAGGATTCGAACACTAGTCGTTTGCACGATAACCGTTTGGTACATTATTCGTAAGTATTAGAACATATGTTAGTATCTCTTATCAAAAGTCATTGTTTTAAATTTATAGGGGGTACCTTCTCTTGCGTTATATTTATTTTATTTATCCGGCGTTGATTGATATCTGGGTGAACTCAGCTTCAGTCAGCTTAGAATATATTCATTTGAATAATGCTACCCCATATCTATCCAAGGATGCTTATAAAAGGCTCCTAAAGGTAAGGGGGCTTAGGGTATCGGAGCTTTTAAGTAATTTTTGGGCGATGCGGTTGTAGATCCATCAGCAACAAGCTTTATGTCGAAATATTTTTCCCACTCAGATTCCAAATGTGGCTGAGGAATTTATTTTTCTTGAGTTCTGGCTACATCCTCTAGGCCCTATGTAGGGATTAATAACCATAAGTATATGTATGTATGAAACTTCTTTATGGTAAAAGCCGAAATTTTATATATGAGTTTTTCGGGAAGTGTACTCGAGCTATATGAACATATTTATCCCGTTCGTCAGAATCTAAATACGTCTTCCAAAAGTTACAAGTTTTATGTCGAAGTAAATAAATTACATTGTATTAGAATATACTCACAGTTTTGGGCTGTAAAGAATATAAAATATATGTACCAATAATTTTAAATTCATGCACTGCGCCCGCCGGGCCGCTGAGATTGCCCGGCGGGCGTTACAACCTGGCGGCCTGTGTTGAAAAATTATGTCCACCCTATATATAAAAACTAGACTACCGACAAAAAGTTGCCAACATTTTTTCGGCGGCCCGGCGGGCTCAGTATTTATTGCACTTCAAGCACAATACAATACTCACATGCAAGTACGCATCGTTTTCAAACGCCGCCGGCGGATGATGAACTCCTAGCTCCGTCACAAATACGGCGTTAATACCTTCCTTGGCGTTTGCGTAGAGGATGATTTCATAGCAAAGTTCAGGAGATCGACAAGAAATGATCGCTATTCATTATAGAATATTTATATTAACGCTGGGAACTTACAAGCCTAAGAAATCTTTTTCGTCGTTTATACTAATAAATGATCTCATACTCATATCTATATTTACTAATACTATTACTTAACCAAAAAAAAAGATTTTTGGCTAGGAGTTCTTTTTTTTATATAAGTGAGCAATAAGACGAGGATTGCAGAAAATTCAACCCTTTTAGCAGGCGAAAAAGGTGTGCTTTGCTGTATAGTGTCGGCTTAGAATAGTATTACCCCATTTCTTCCCGTGTGTGTACGTAAGAGGCGACTAAGGGTATTGGGGCTTTTTAAGGGATTTTTGGGCGATGTGGTTGGAGACCCATCACTAACAACCTTTATTTTACCATCTTTTCCCCTCTCAACTTCCAAAAGTGGCTGCGGCATTTTCAATTCTTCAACTCTGGCTACCCCTTTTAGGGATTTATAGCCGTGAGTATATGTATGTATGTATGTTATTACGGGTGTGAAGTATATATGTAACTTGTTAATTTTTGTTCTTAGAAGCATGAAAGTTTTCAAAGTTATTTCATATTATTTGTGTAGTGTGGGGTTAGAATAGCACTACCCCATTTCTTCCGGTGGGTGTTCGTAAAAGGCGGCAGGAGACCCATCACCAAAAATAATTGATTAACAATATTTTCTCCACTCAACTTCAAAAATTGAGTGAGGAATTTCTTCATCTGAAGCTTTGGCTTCCCGTCCAGGAATTTAGCAATACCCGTGTGTACAATTAATAAAAAAAGTTGTAACTGTCTGTTGTGCAATCCAATGTTCGTAACCGATCTATGCGTATGTTTCCTCTATACTAATGAAACATGAATAGAAATGAGATATTTGTATTAGTTTCATATTTCTTTAAATTCTTATGCCTTAATTGTGACGACAGCCGTGGCCGAGTAGATAGGTGAATAGCTTCTCATTCCGGAGGTTGCGGGTTTGATACCCGCTGTGTACAACATTTATGTGATGAGCATAAATTATTGTTTCTTAGTCTCGGGTGTTATTTATAAGTGTACTATATCTTGCTTACTTTGGGGCTTACTTTATCTGTGTAAAATATGTCCGTATATATTTAGAATAGAATAGAAAACTCTTTATTGCACATCAAATATAGAAAAACATTTACAAATACACAAAATGAATTAACAAAAGTACAATTGGCGGTCTTATCACTAAAAGCGATCTCTTCCAGACAACCTTTGAATCGAGAGGTCAATAAATTAGAGTCATGTGAGATAGATGTACAACAACATGGTGAAACTGATAACTATGCGTTATTATATATTTACTTGTGAAATACTTTTTTCTTTCAATGACAACTCAAACTTACGGTTTCAGTAGCTGCAGTCTGTAAATGAAAAAATAACCATCTACCTTTATAACTACTTGTGTTTTGAAATGAAAAGCTCGTTAAATACAAATACATAATAGCTGGCAAGGTTGCCGAAATTTTTATTTTTCATTTACTGAAACTCACGGCTTTAACGACGACGACGTTATAGCTCAATAGGGAGAACACCGGTCAACGTGCAAGGGACTAGTGTTCAAATCCCGGGTCGGTCATACACCAATTTGTCTTTTTTAGAGACATATATGTGGTTTATTAATCACGGTTGTTGACGGTGAGGGAAAACATCGTGAGGAAACCCACATGGCTGAGTTGTACTTAGTCATGTGACAGTGTATTCGTACAAAACGGCGATAGGCCTGCCCCTTATCACGTGAGTACACTGTCTATGCAAAACGTGGGCACTCTGAACACCAGGTGACAATTATTAGTACCTCTGTTATGTTACGGCTCTAGTATATAACATTACAAAATATTCTGCCTGTATAAGGATCATTATTCGGTCGGCTTATATAGCTCTGAGCCATTAATTCCTGCGGTTGGCATACGGAGCTACTAAACGGTATGGGGCTATTAAGTGATTGTGAAGAATGCGGCTAGGGACTAATCACCAATGATACTTTGTTTTTAAACATAAACATAACATAACATAAACGTTCACGCCGAATATCCCCGAAGGGGTTGGCAGAGGTACTAATACTTCTGAACATCACGTGACTTTGTCACCTGGTGTTCAGAGTACCCACTTTGTTTTTACTAACATATTACCAATCAGCTTTCAATAGTTGCTGAGGAATTTCTAAATCTGATACTCTGGCTATCTCGTTTTGGGATTTATAGCCGTGAGTATATATCAAATAATACCAATCATAAGAATATAAAAATAGAATATAATATATATCAAAGAAACTCACGGTCTTAGTAGTTGTGGTCTGTAAAATAAACAAAATTATTGAAAAGTCTACGTTAACAAAAGCTATTTTGAATTGTTTATTTTAAATAATTTTATACTTTTTAAGTAAATCTGACAATATTGTCAAAGGCATTAAAATAAATTTAACTGAATCTTACGGTTTCAGTTGTTGAAGTCTGTAAAAAGAACAAAATAATTTAAATACTTTTTTTATATATATTATTTATTAGTTGTATTTGTAACTTCAATAACTCATTTGATAAGAATTCCCGTCCGTCATACAGACAGACGAGGGTTCGAACCCGTGTCGGGTTTACACCAATGTGGCTTTTCTAAAGTCATATGTGAGAATAATTTATGATGGGTGTTAACGGTGAGGAAACCCACGTGGCTGAGCTGTACTTCATGTGACAGTGTATTTGTACAAAACGACGATAGGCGTGCCCCCTATCACATGAGAATACTGTCAAAGCAAAATGTGGGTACTCTGAACGGCTGGTGACAATGTCACGTGAAATTCTGAAGTGTTATAGAACTCTGCCAATCCCTTAGGGGATATACGGCGTGAACGTTTTGAGTCTTTGAGTTATTTTTATTTATTTAATGTTGGATCTTTTTATACCTTTAAATTAGAAATGACATCATTATAACTTCATTTAATTAATAGAAACTTACTGTTTCAGTGGTTGTGGTCTGAAAAGAGAAAAGCTATTAGTTAATTTATTTCAGAGCTACTTGTATTTATAATTTAGCACCTTTTAACGATTAGACTAAATGACACAATAAGTCAAATCTTTTTGTTCATGAAAACCTCATGTGGGGATTATTACTAATAAATAAAGAATAAATAAAGGAAAGAAAAATTTCGACACAGGCGGGGATCGAACCCGCGACCTCGGGTAAACGCCCCGGACGCTCTGCCAACTGAGCTACCGTGTCAGTTGGCTGCCAGTGCGAAATTCTTCTATCCTTTATTTCGTTTACACGTTTAAGTAGTGTTTGAGTTTCCTACCTCCGAATTTCTTACTAATTCGGAAGGCCACTTGTCTACCTTTTCAGATAGAATGCAAATGTTGAAAACGCCTAACTATCACATAATTCAAATCTTTTTGTTCATGAAAACCTCATGTGGGGATTATTACTAATAAATAAAGAATAAATAAAGGAAAGAAAAATTTCGACACAGGCGGGGATCGAACCCGCGACCTCGGGTAAACGCCCCGGACGCTCTGCCAACTGAGCTACCGTGTCAGTTGGCTGCCAGTGCGAAATTTTTCTATCCTTTATTTCGTTTACACGTTTAAGTAGTGTTTGCGTTTCCTACCTCCGAATTTTTTACTAATTCGGAAGGCCACTTGTCTACCTTTTCAGATAGAATGCAAATGTTGAAAACGCCTAACTATCACATAATTCAAATCTTTTTGTTCATGAAAACCTCATGTGGGGATTATTACTAATAAATAAAGAATAAATAAAGGAAAGAAAAATTTCGACACAGGCGGGGATCGAACCCGCGACCTCGGGTAAACGCCCCGGACGCTCTGCCAACTGAGCTACCGTGTCAGTTGGCTGCCAGTGCGAAATTCTTCTATCCTTTATTTCGTTTACACGTTTAAGTAGTGTTTGCGTTTCCTACCTCCGAATTTTTTACTAATTCGGAAGGCCACTTGTCTACCTTTTCAGATAGAATGCAAATGTTGAAAACGCCTAACTATCACATAATTCAAATCTTTTTGTTCATGAAAACCTCATGTGGCGATTATTACTAATAAATAAAGAATAAATAAAGGAAAGAAAAATTTCGACACAGGCGGGGATCGAACCCGCGACCTCGGGTAAACGCCCCGGACGCTCTGCCAACTGAGCTACCGTGTCAGTTGGCTGCCAGTGCGAAATTCTTCTATCCTTTATTTCGTTTACACGTTTAAGTAGTGTTTGCGTTTCCTACCTCCGAATTTTTTACTAATTCGGAAGGCCACTTGTCTACCTTTTCAGATAGAATGCAAATGTTGAAAACGCCTAACTATCACATAATTCAAATCTTTTTGTTCATGAAAACCTCATGTGGGGATTATTACTAATAAATAAAGAATAAATAAAGGAAAGAAAAATTTCGACACAGGCGGGGATCGAACCCGCGACCTCGGGTAAACGCCCCGGACGCTCTGCCAACTGAGCTACCGTGTCAGTTGGCTGCCAGTGCGAAATTCTTCTATCCTTTATTTCATTTACACGTTTAAGTAGTGTTTGCGTTTCCTACCTCCGAATTTTTTACTAATTCGGAAGGCCACTTGTCTACCTTTTCAGATAGAATGCAAATGTTGAAAACGCCTAACTATCACATAATTCAAATCTTTTTGTTCATGAAAACCTCATGTGGGGATTATTACTAATAAATAAAGAATAAATAAAGGAAAGAAAAATTTCGACACAGGCGGGGATCGAACCCGCGACCTCGGGTAAACGCCCCGGACGCTCTGCCAACTGAGCTACCGTGTCAGTTGGCTGCCAGTGCGAAATTCTTCTATCCTTTATTTCGTTTACACGTTTAAGTAGTGTTTGCGTTTCCTACCTCCGAATTTTTTACTAATTCGGAAGGCCACTTGTCTACCTTTTCAGATAGAATGCAAATGTTGAAAACGCCTAACTATCACATAATTCAAATCTTTTTGTTCATGAAAACCTCATGTGGGGATTATTACTAATAAATAAAGAATAAATAAAGGAAAGAAAAATTTCGACACAGGCGGGGATCGAACCCGCGACCTCGGGTAAACGCCCCGGACGCTCTGCCAACTGAGCTACCGTGTCAGTTGGCTGCCAGTGCGAAATTTTTCTATCCTTTATTTCGTTTACACGTTTAAGTAGTGTTTGCGTTTCCTACCTCCGAATTTTTTACTAATTCGGAAGGCCACTTGTCTACCTTTTCAGATAGAATGCAAATGTTGAAAACGCCTAACTATCACATAATTCAAATCTTTTTGTTCATGAAAACCTCATGTGGGGATTATTACTAATAAATAAAGAATAAATAAAGGAAAGAAAAATTTCGACACAGGCGGGGATCGAACCCGCGACCTCGGGTAAACGCCCCGGACGCTCTGCCAACTGAGCTACCGTGTCAGTTGGCTGCCAGTGCGAAATTCTTCTATCCTTTATTTCGTTTACACGTTTAAGTAGTGTTTGCGTTTCCTACCTCCGAATTTTTTACTAATTCGGAAGGCCACTTGTCTACCTTTTCAGATAGAATGCAAATGTTGAAAACGCCTAACTATCACATAATTCAAATCTTTTTGTTCATGAAAACCTCATGTGGGGATTATTACTAATAAATAAAGAATAAATAAAGGAAAGAAAAATTTCGACACAGGCGGGGATCGAACCCGCGACCTCGGGTAAACGCCCCGGACGCTCTGCCAACTGAGCTACCGTGTCAGTTGGCTGCCAGTGCGAAATTCTTCTATCCTTTATTTCGTTTACACGTTTAAGTAGTGTTTGCGTTTCCTACCTCCGAATTTTTTACTAATTCGGAAGGCCACTTGTCTACCTTTTCAGATAGAATGCAAATGTTGAAAACGCCTAACTATCACATAATTCAAATCTTTTTGTTCATGAAAACCTCATGTGGGGATTATTACTAATAAATAAAGAATAAATAAAGGAAAGAAAAATTTCGACACAGGCGGGGATCGAACCCGCGACCTCGGGTAAACGCCCCGGACGCTCTGCCAACTGAGCTACCGTGTCAGTTGGCTGCCAGTGCGAAATTTTTCTATCCTTTATTTCGTTTACACGTTTAAGTAGTGTTTGCGTTTCCTACCTCCGAATTTTTTACTAATTCGGAAGGCCACTTGTCTACCTTTTCAGATAGAATGCAAATGTTGAAAACGCCTAACTATCACATAATTCAAATCTTTTTGTTCATGAAAACCTCATGTGGGGATTATTACTAATAAATAAAGAATAAATAAAGGAAAGAAAAATTTCGACACAGGCGGGGATCGAACCCGCGACCTCGGGTAAACGCCCCGGACGCTCTGCCAACTGAGCTACCGTGTCAGTTGGCTGCCAGTGCGAAATTCTTCTATCCTTTATTTCGTTTACACGTTTAAGTAGTGTTTGCGTTTCCTACCTCCGAATTTTTTACTAATTCGGAAGGCCACTTGTCTACCTTTTCAGATAGAATGCAAATGTTGAAAACGCCTAACTATCACATAATTCAAATCTTTTTGTTCATGAAAACCTCATGTGGCGATTATTACTAATAAATAAAGAATAAATAAAGGAAAGAAAAATTTCGACACAGGCGGGGATCGAACCCGCGACCTCGGGTAAACGCCCCGGACGCTCTGCCAACTGAGCTACCGTGTCAGTTGGCTGCCAGTGCGAAATTCTTCTATCCTTTATTTCGTTTACACGTTTAAGTAGTGTTTGCGTTTCCTACCTCCGAATTTTTTACTAATTCGGAAGGCCACTTGTCTACCTTTTCAGATAGAATGCAAATGTTGAAAACGCCTAACTATCACATAATTCAAATCTTTTTGTTCATGAAAACCTCATGTGGGGATTATTACTAATAAATAAAGAATAAATAAAGGAAAGAAAAATTTCGACACAGGCGGGGATCGAACCCGCGACCTCGGGTAAACGCCCCGGACGCTCTGCCAACTGAGCTACCGTGTCAGTTGGCTGCCAGTGCGAAATTCTTCTATCCTTTATTTCGTTTACACGTTTAAGTAGTGTTTGCGTTTCCTACCTCCGAATTTTTTACTAATTCGGAAGGCCACTTGTCTACCTTTTCAGATAGAATGCAAATGTTGAAAACGCCTAACTATCACATAATTCAAATCTTTTTGTTCATGAAAACCTCATGTGGGGATTATTACTAATAAATAAAGAATAAATAAAGGAAAGAAAAATTTCGACACAGGCGGGGATCGAACCCGCGACCTCGGGTAAACGCCCCGGACGCTCTGCCAACTGAGCTACCGTGTCAGTTGGCTGCCAGTGCGAAATTCTTCTATCCTTTATTTCGTTTACACGTTTAAGTAGTGTTTGCGTTTCCTACCTCCGAATTTTTTACTAATTCGGAAGGCCACTTGTCTACCTTTTCAGATAGAATGCAAATGTTGAAAACGCCTAACTATCACATAATTCAAATCTTTTTGTTCATGAAAACCTCATGTGGGGATTATTACTAATAAATAAAGAATAAATAAAGGAAAGAAAAATTTCGACACAGGCGGGGATCGAACCCGCGACCTCGGGTAAACGCCCCGGACGCTCTGCCAACTGAGCTACCGTGTCAGTTGGCTGCCAGTGCGAAATTTTTCTATCCTTTATTTCGTTTACACGTTTAAGTAGTGTTTGCGTTTCCTACCTCCGAATTTTTTACTAATTCGGAAGGCCACTTGTCTACCTTTTCAGATAGAATGCAAATGTTGAAAACGCCTAACTATCACATAATTCAAATCTTTTTGTTCATGAAAACCTCATGTGGGGATTATTACTAATAAATAAAGAATAAATAAAGGAAAGAAAAATTTCGACACAGGCGGGGATCGAACCCGCGACCTCGGGTAAACGCCCCGGACGCTCTGCCAACTGAGCTACCGTGTCAGTTGGCTGCCAGTGCGAAATTCTTCTATCCTTTATTTCGTTTACACGTTTAAGTAGTGTTTGCGTTTCCTACCTCCGAATTTTTTACTAATTCGGAAGGCCACTTGTCTACCTTTTCAGATAGAATGCAAATGTTGAAAACGCCTAACTATCACATAATTCAAATCTTTTTGTTCATGAAAACCTCATGTGGGGATTATTACTAATAAATAAAGAATAAATAAAGGAAAGAAAAATTTCGACACAGGCGGGGATCGAACCCGCGACCTCGGGTAAACGCCCCGGACGCTCTGCCAACTGAGCTACCGTGTCAGTTGGCTGCCAGTGCAAAATTCTTCTATCCTTTATTTCGTTTACACGTTTAAGTAGTGTTTGCGTTTCCTACCTCCGAATTTTTTACTAATTCGGAAGGCCACTTGTCTACCTTTTCAGATAGAATGCAAATGTTGAAAACGCCTAACTATCACATAATTCAAATCTTTTTGTTCATGAAAACCTCATGTGGGGATTATTACTAATAAATAAAGAATAAATAAAGGAAAGAAAAATTTCGACACAGGCGGGGATCGAACCCGCGACCTCGGGTAAACGCCCCGGACGCTCTGCCAACTGAGCTACC
>OY755171.1:358980-410202 GCA_963576735.1 Bedellia somnulentella
CATCTCCACACTCATACTATATGTAAGTTATATCTTGCCCCTTATTATTTCAAATATTTGATTTTTATGTTCCATTATAAATTGTGTATAACACTGGTGCCCAAACAGATAAGAAAACCAGCAATATACCGCGTAATAGTAAATCATAACATCATTTACATCATACATCTGGGATAAAATCATAGAAAAATGGCATTCAAATAATACTGTTAAAGGAATAGTCAAATACAATAGTTGTCTGTGATTACTGACACACATTTTCATGTATATATCTACCTCAAGTTTCCTAAAAGTGAGTGACAACAATAAGGATACCTTCTTAAGTACTAAGCACTGTGGACCTACAATAATGAACATAACTGAAAAACTATACCTAAAACTACAAATTGTGTAACATTTATTTACAGGGTAATGCAAGCCTGGATATACCAAATCAGCGAGGAGTAACCCCCACTGACCATGTTGCAAAACAGTGGAGAGACACTGTGGATCAATGCCAAAGTGGTTGAGAAAATTAAAGAGCATTCCTTAGCTTCCAGCAGAAACAATGTTTTCAAGAAATTGATGTTTGATAAGGTATATTACTAGTTTGGATTGAGTATTACTAGAAATTTATTAGTAAATGTTTACTATATTAGCTTACAATCTAATTTATGAATAAAAATACTTTATTTTCTAATAAATCTTGTAGAATTTACCTACATATTCTCATATATTTATTTTAATAATATAAAATGCTATTTAACACTTAATCAGGATTGTGTTGAAGAAACTTATGATATAAAATATATCACTAGCAGCAACTTTTATTTTCATTACCATACAAATTAAATTTAATGTAAAATATAAAGGGTGACATACTGGGATATATCTGATGCAAAATGCCAATGCTTGCAGCAATTTCCCCCAATGCACAGCCATGGAAATGGTTAAAGTCAGAGGAAAGTTTTAATGGTGTCTTTGTTTGTCTGTAATAAATAGTTTTTAAAACTAAATAAGCTGAATCATAAAACAATAATGAAGTTTTCGTTTTGGCATAATACATACATTTTGGCATTCAGGCATCAGAGACAGAGAAATATAAACCTCTGTATTTTTTTTTTATTGTCTGACTCAACCCTCTTACCTGTTTTGCTGCTACAGAAATGTGCAGGAGTATTTGGTAAATACTATCTCATATATGTCAGACAGATACCAATAATTTATGTTACATGTTTCAGAAATTCCGCTGGTGGACAGTGGTGGTGATGCCATTCCTCACATTCTACCTCACGGGGCTGATCTTGGAGCTGGACTCCCCCTATCTCGTGAAGATGTTTGTTCTTGTGTGTTTATATGCTGCTCTGCACTTTGCCAGCAATGCTCTGTTTGATGAAGAGCTCAAGAATATATTGCCACTTAGTATATATTTGGCAACAAAGGCAAGTTAATCATTTTAATCTTAAATTTATCAGTTTAACAACTGTGGATCAAGCATCGCCAATGAGCTGTGTGGACTATTTATTCCTTATCATATTAAACCCATTAAAATCTAGAAGTTGTCAGGCTGTTGAGGTGAGAAAGTGTAGGCTAATGTTAGTATCACTAAATACGAGGGCTGCTATTTATGTATCCGGAATAAAAAAAAGAAACAAACATATATCAATTAATATGGTTTTATTGCTTCTCAAAATATTCGCCGCTCAGATCTATACACTTTTGCATGCGTTGAAACCAATTTTCATAGCACTTTTTCCACTCAGACTGAGGTATCTCCAAAACGTGCATTTTGAACGCATCGACTGCCTCTTCGCGGCTCGAAAAACGTTGACCACGTAATTTTTTCTTCACATTTGGAAATAAATAAAAATCATTGGGTGCCAAATCAGGGCTGTACGGCGGATGACCTGTCAATTCGATCTTTTGAGCTTCTAAAAACTGAGTTGTGACGGCCGACCTGTGACAGCTAGCATTGTCGTGATGCAGAATGATTCTACGTTGTCGGTTAGTCTTTCTTATTTGTTCAAAGACTTCCGGCAAACAAATGGTCGTATACCACTCCGAATTAACAGTTTTACGATTCTCTAAAGGCACTGTAGCTACATGGCCATTTATACCAAAAAAACAAGCGACCATTTGCTTCAATGTGCTTTTTGCACGAATAACTTTTGTTGGGTTCGGCTCATCTTGGAACACCCACACCGTGGACTGCTGCTTAGTTTCGGGGTCGTAAGCGTAGATCCAAGATTCGTCACCTGTGTAGATATTATAAACAGCTTTTGACGCACCACGGTTGTATTTTTTTAACATTTCTTTGCACCAATCGACACGAGCCTGTTTTTGATCAATACTCAAGTTGTGCGGAATCCAACGGGAGCAAATTTTTTTTACAGCTAAATGTTCATGAAGTATCTTATGTATGCTCGTCATACTAATGCCCAGAGATGCCTCTATCTCACGATATGTAACATGACGATCTTGAGTTATTAGTTCCCGGACAGCATCGATGTTTTGAGGTACAACGACCGTTTTAGGGCGACCTTCTTTAATTTCATCAGTAAGCTTAGATCGTCCACGATTAAACTCGCTAAACCAGTGATACACAGTGGTCTTTGAGGGTGCTTCATCCCCAAAAGTCGAAGTAAGCTGATCGATGCACTGTTTTTGAGTTAGACCACGCCGAAAATCGTAAAAAATCATGGCACGAAAATGTTCACGAGTTAAATCCATGGTGGTGAAGACACGCAATTTTCAAAATGACGCTACGATGTGAAAACAATTGACAGTCACATAAAAATAAATGTATTCTAAAGCTAAAGAGTTCTATTTTTAAATGATGTAATTACTTTTTAAATTATTGTTCTGTAAGTGGCCAGTTCCGGATACATAAATAGCAGCCCTCGTATAATAAAACAAAATCGCTTTCTATATTTGAGTTCATACATATACTCACAGCAATGTAACTCCTCAGCCAATTGGAAGTTGATAGGGGACAAGATAGTAGAAATAAAGTATTGTTGATGATAGGTCTCCAACTGCATCGCCCAAAAGCCACTTAAAAATGCCCCATACCCTTAGTCCCCTCTTACGACACCCGTGGGTAGAAAGGGGTAGTGACATAATAGTATACATATATATAGACATAATAGTTATATGAAAATTGATTTGTTTAAACTATGTAGATTAGAGGGTCATAATTCTTCCCTTAAGCGGTAAAACAGGCAGTATATTTTTTTAATGATTAAATGTTGGGTACTAAATTACATCTAAACTACAGAAATATTTTTAATTATGATTTGTCTTATCTCATGGAGACAAAGTTTGCGCGGGTCAACTAGTAATAATATAAGCTTCTATAACATTGAATTTGGACATTAAAATCTAACTTGGCTATAATGACCAACTATTCTTACTTGTGTTTGTATAATAAACTAATACTATAACACTCTTTTACCATGCATAAGACACTGCACTAGTGGAAAACGAATACTGTCGCAACTTATTTACTCCCCATAAATGGAAATAAAGTAAATATATTATAAAGTAAATATAGTTGGATTGTTGTATTGTTTGTGTAGATTAACACATAGTTATCAGTTTTACCATGTTGTTGGACATCTATCTCACATGACTGTTATTTATTGACCTCTCCATTTAAAGGTTGTCTGGAAGAGATCGCTTTTAGTGATAAGACCGCCAATTGTATTAATTCTGTGTATTTGTAAATGTTTCTCCATATTTGATGTGCAATAAAGAGTTTTCTATTCTATTCTATTGTATAACAAGAAATGGTGATAGTACAGATCTGGTTCTACATAACGTGGGTGGTGATGATCGCGCCGGTGGTGAGCGCGCCGGCCACGCTGCTGTTCCTGGCCAGCTCCGGCCTGCTGTGGTACACCTTCCTCAAGTCCTGGCGCAGCGACCCGGGAGTCATCACCGCTTCCACACAGGATAAGTTGAAGGTATTAATGAATGTGTGATGATGAAGTTATTTTTACACCATTCTGTGGACATAAGTATGTTTGTAATTATACGGATATAGCTGCAGATCAAGATATCCACAATTGTGCAAAGTAAAGTAATGTATTTTTTTTTGGTGTAGATATTGTATGTGAATTTACAGAACAAGCAAGCTCTACATCTGCCCCAGAGTAAAATACCGTAAGACATTACACTTTGAAAATAGCTGTAATAAACAAATCGACCTGTCTGTACATCTGTCAAATGTCTTATTTTCCTAACGGCATATGCAGCACTACTTAGCCTGCCAGCTAGTGAGCTAATGTGGGGTCCCCATTGGAGCATTAGTAAAAATTCGGAGGTAGGAAACGCAAACACTACTTGAACGTGTAAAAAAGAAACAAAGGATAGAGAAATTTCGCGCTGGATGCCAACTGACACTGTAGCTCAGTTGGCAGAGCGACGGGGGCGTATACCCGAAGGTCGCGGGTTCGAACCCCGCCAGTGTCGAAATTTTTCTTTCCTTTAATAACATCTTTTATTTATGAGTAATAATCCCCACATGAGGAATTCATGTCAAAAAACATTAAATTATGTGATAGTTAGGCGTTTCCAACATTTGCATTCTATCTGAAAAGGTAGACAAGTGGCCGTCCGAATTAGTTAATATTCGGAGGTAGGAAACGCAAACACTGCTTGAACGTGTAAAAAAAAGAAACAAAGGATAGAGAAATTTCGCGCTGGACGCCAACTGACACTGTAGCTCAGTTGGCAGAGCGACGGGGGCGTATACCCGAAGGTCGCGAGTTCGAGCCCCGCCAGTGTCGAAATTTTTCTTTCCTTTAATAACATCTTTTATTTATGAGTAATAATCCCCACATGAGGAATTCATGTCAAAAACATTAAATTATCCCTAAGAAAACGGTGTCATCCGATACTATCTTTTCATTATTTAAAATTATTTCTTTATCAACGCTCTTAACATTAGGTAATATAAATTTAATGCACTTAGTTTTTTTGCCATTCAGTACAAGATTTTTGGAAGCAAACCATGTTTGAATCTGTGAAACCGTGTTATTCACCTCGTCAATATTCTGACTATTTCTTTTAACGTCAAATACTAAAAAAGTATCATCAGCAAATAACACTATCTCGGACATTTTCTCGACCATGAACGGCAAATCGTTAATATAAACCAAAAATAGAAATGGGCCTAGAATAGAACCCTGCGGAACACCTATTTTTACATGAGTTCTAGGTGATATTGTATTATTGATTTGCACTTTCTGTATCCGATCTGAAAAGTAAGACTTTATTAATTTAAGTGCATCACCTTGTATGCCGTAATGTTCAAATTTAATAAAAAGGATTTCATGATCTGCACAATCAAATGCCTTCGTAAGATCGCAAAACAAACCAATAGCATCATTTTTACGTTCCCACGAATCAAAAATGTGTTTCGTTAAGGCAACGCCTGCATCGGTGGTAGAGTGGCCCTTTGTAAAATCAAATTGTTTTGGATGAAACAATTCGTTAGAAGCAAAATGCAAAAGAATTTGATTGAACATTAGTTTTTCCAATATTTTACTTAAAACTGGCAGAACCGATATGGCATGCTAAAACCATCAGGACTAATATATCCTACGGATTTAAGAAGAGGTACAATTTTACTATGCTTTATGAGATTTGGAAAGATTTTATTTCTTATACATTCATTAAATATATCTGCTAAATATAGAGCCAAAGTTACAATAAAATTATGCCCTTTATTCCCATTACTGCCATTTTGTATGATAACTAACCTCACATGTTTCTCTCACATACATCATTCTTGTCTTTCATCTTGTACTTTTATCTGTTCTATCTTGAATCTACCCCCTGATTACGTATTTTTAGCGACCGACGATTGTCCTGCTATTGGCACGATTGTCGCTGTCAATGTCATAAATTTGTATGCATTTTGACAGCGACAATATTGCGAATTGTGGCCATAAACGCGGTCGCAAAAGATACGTAATCAGCCCCCGGCTCTCTATCAACAATACTACCCACTATTGCTAAAGCAATCCATTGTTCCCGCAGACCATAGTGGAAGTGTCAGAGCGCGAGGCGGGCGGCGGTTTCGCAGCCGCGCGGTTCTGCAGCGCGTGCCTGGTGCGGCGGCCCGTGCGCTCCAAGCACTGCGCCGTCTGCAACCGCTGCGTGGCGCGGTTCGACCACCACTGCCCCTGGGTCAACAACTGCATCGGTATATATATCAATAAGTTGTACTAGATACAAGATAGACTTCGGACTGTCCAAAATTACGGATTTTATTGTTTAGATTGTATAGTTTAGATGCTCCGATCATATATACCAAAGAGGTTCGACTACCACTGCCCCTAGGTTTTTTTTTGTTTACCGGAGGGGAAATCCTCATAGGTGCTGCATAGGTATGTCGGACTTTAACCGACTAAAACCCCTCCGGTTCGGTGCTGCTGGCCCTGCGGCCTATGCGGCGTCACCTTGGTTGTTGTGCCGGGCGGCTGAAGGCCGCCCTGGCGCGGCAAAGGAGTGTACCTAAGCTAAGTCGGATAGGATTCCCCTGGGTCAACAACTGCATCGGTATATATATCAATATGTTATACTAGATACAAGACAGACTTCGGACTGTCCAAAATTACGGATTTTATTGTTTAAATGCTTCGATCATATAAAAGTCAAAAAGTTTATTTTTCAAAAATAAGTTTTTTAAACTAACATTTTTTGAACGTATTTTTTTTTTAATTTATCATTAGTCCATATCAGTAAATATATCAGTTAAATACCTAAGAGGTTCGACCACCACTGCCCCTGGGTCAACAACTGCATCGGTATATATATCAATATGTTGTACTTGATACCAGACAGACTTCCTACTTTACTTCCTTTTAGATTCCATTTTATTATACTAAATGCTTGTGATAAAACAAACTCAATCAAAAATCAAATTTGAAAAAAAAAGAAAAAACTTTATTCAGTGCACGTTGAAATACACAACAAATAAAAGAAAACATAGTGGTAAACAATAATGTTACGTACCGGGTTCTTAATTTGATAAATACCAGTCACACTTTCGTGCAATAAGGTGTAATTATATTTATTGACCAATAACGCACTTTACACAACACAACAAACACTATCGATAATTAACTATCGATACTCGCACTAATTAACAACACTAATTTACTCCGTTATAGTAACACTGTCCACACCGTTAAGCTTATTTCCGTAATCCGTATATCACTGCACTGTCGTATTTAATTTCTTCGCTCTAGTATTTCGCTTGTTCTCGCTTTAGTTCTTCGCACTCGAATAACTCCGTAGCACGCGTCGCTCTTTATATATGCCAAATCTCAAATACGCGAATATTACAGAAAGTTCTAGTACCACATTCTCGAAAAGTCGATATTCGAGAAACATCTAGTAATTCCTTTTTTTACTTATTAAAATACTAGTAACGCCATCTGTTCTCTAGTAGTGACACTTCCTTCAGCAACAGATATCATGGCGACTCATTAAATACTAGTAACGCCATCTAGTATAATCTAGTAGTGGCAAATCCTATCTCCTACTTGCGAACAGATGTCGTAACATTACCCCCTCCTTACATTAATACTCGTCCCGAGTATTATTGCTTCCATGGTACTTCGCAAGTCGATCGATGTGAACTATTTTCGAAGCCCCTCTAGGTTGGCGTTGAATTCTGCACGTTACATCGTTTATTCTAGTGACCACCTTGTACGGTCCTTCCCACCTACTTTGTAACTTAGGGGACTTCCCTTTCTGGCGAGTTGGATTGTGTAACCAGACGAGCATACCCTCTTCGAAACGCGGCGTGTTAGCTTTACGGTCATATCTGGTTTTCATCTTTTCACTAGCATGTAAACCATTTTCACGCACTAGGGAATGTACATCTTGCATTCTTTCCCTCAAATCGCTTACATATTCAGTTACACTCTGCGGCTCATCTGGTGACCCTCCTGTCAACAAATCTACAGGCAATCGTAGCTCTCTTCCGAAATTGACGAAAGCAGGTGTTTCCTTCGTGCTTTCGTGAACAGCTGACCGGTAAGACAGTAAAAATAATGGAATGTGTTTGTCCCAGTCCTTCTGATGTTTTTCAACCATCTTCGCCAACTGTCTCTCCAGTGTTTGGTTGAACCTCTCCACCATTCCATCTGACTGAGGATGATATGGCGTCGTCCTGGTTTTATGCATTCCAAGTAGTTTGCACACCTCTTGAAATACTTGTGACTCAAAATTTCTTCCCTGGTCAGAGTGTATCTCCAGGGGCACGCCAAATCGACAGATCACTTCCTCAACCAGTTTTGTAGCCACAGTTATTGCTTCTTGATTGGGTATGGCAAACACTTCAGGCCACTTAGTGAAGTAATCCATCACCACCATGAAATATTTATTTCCGGACTCTGATTGTGGAAACGGTCCAGCCACATCAACGGCAATCCTCTCCCAGGGAGCTCCCACATTGTACAACCGTAATCCCCCTCTACTCCGGGTCTGCGGACCTTTCACCGCGGCACACGTTGTACATTTCCGGCACCAGTCCTGTACGTCGTCCCTACAATGAAGCCAGTAAAACTTCGCACGAACCTTCTGCAACGTACGATTTACCCCAAGATGCCCGCCCGAAACACCGTCATGTGTTTCCCGCAGTACATCTTTAACCTTGGCTCTGGGCACGACCAATTGCAGGTGCTCTTCCTTACCGTTGGGTTTCTCCCACCTCCGGTACAGTAGACCATTGATCAGAACCAGGCTGTTCCATTGCGCCCAGTAAGCTTTCGTACTCACTCCTGTGGACGCTACTTCACTCCAAGCCGGTTGATCGTGTTTTTCCTTCTTCCATTTCATGATGGGTCTGAGGTTCTCATCTTCTTCTTGGGCCTTCTGCATAGCTTCTGTTTCCCATCCATCCAATGGACAAATTCGAGTCACTTTCACGACCTCCTCCTTCGACTCTTGCTTCCTGCAATGTTTACAGTCTTCCGGACACGGTCTACGTGAAAGCGCGTCTGCATTGCCATGAGATTTACCACTACGGTGCTCGATAGAAAAGTCATACTCTTGTAGCTGTTCGATCCATCGAGCTACCTGTCCTTCCGGGTTTTTGAACTGGAGAAGCCATTTCAGTGCAGCATGATCAGTTCGAAGCTTGAACGGTCTCCCAATCAAATACTTGTAAAAATGCTGTAAGGTCTTCACTACAGCTAGAAGTTCCTTTCTCGTGACGCAGTAGTTTCTTTCCGCTTTAGATAGAGACTTGCTGAAATATCCGATCACAACTTCCTTGTCACCTTGGATCTGTGATAACACTCCACCAATAGCCATATTACTAGCATCGCTGTCAACGATGTACTGTCCCTCTGGCTGTGGATATCCAAGGATAGGTGTCTCGCAAAGCCTCTTCTTCAGCTCATTGAAAGATAACTCGCATTCATCATCCCAAGAGAAGGTTTTCTTATCTTCAGTCAACCGATGCAATGGTTTGGCGATCTCAGAAAACCCTTTTACAAAACGTCGATAGTACGAGCAAAGGCCGAGAAAAGCTCGCACGTCTGTTTTGTCCTTTGGCGTCGGCCATTTCTGCACAGCTTCCACCTTTTCCGGATCCGTCTGAATTCCTTCTCGGCTGATTACGTGTCCTAAATAGTTCACTGAAGTTCTAAACAGCCGGCACTTCTTCGGATTCAGTTTCAGGTTTGCTCCACGAATTTTCTGAAAGACTTGTTCCAGGTTCTTGAGATGGTCTTGGAAGCTTTTGCCTATTATGACCACGTCGTCGAGGTACACCAGGCAAGCCTCGCCAACCAATCCCGCCAACGCACACTCCATAAGCCTTTCAAAAGTAGCTGGCGCGTTGCAGAGACCGAAAGGCATGACGTTAAACTGCCACAAACCCTTTCCAGTTGAAAACGCAGTCTTCTCTTTATCAGTCGGATGTATTTCCACCTGCCAGTAGCCTGACTTGCAGTCCAGGGTTGAAAACCACTTCATGCCACTCAAAGTATCCAGAGTGTCATCTATTCTTGGCAAAGGATAGCTGTCCTTCTTTGTCACGTTGTTCAGTTGCCTGTAGTCAACACAAAACCGTGTGCTTCCATTTTTCTTCTTAACAAGAACCACTGGAGAACACCACGGACTGGAGGACGGACTAATGACCTTCTTCTTTTTCATGTCTTCGAGCAATTCTTCAACTTCTTTCTCCTTAGCGATTGGGATTCTCCTTGCTCTCTGTCTAATAGGTCTTTCGTCCCCTGTATCAATTCTGTGTTGCACTAAAGATGTTCTGCCTAAGTCCCCTTCTGCATTTGAGAAGATGTCAGCATATTTCACCAGCAACTGTTTAACCTTGATCCTCTCCAAGTAAGATAAGTCATCCTGGATCTCACTTAACAAGTCAGTTACAGTTGAATTATCGACTTTCACTTTGACTTTCCCATTTGGAGAATGACAGCTCCTCATCCAGACTACTTCTTCACACTGACCAACTACTTCACCCCGCTTAAGCTGTACATCTTCTTGGTCAAGGTTGACTACCTTCACTATTGCCGTCTTGTTGCTTGTAACCAAAGTTCTTGCTGTCAGAAATTTCCTTGGCCCGTTCTTCCCTGTCTCTTCAATCAACACACAACGATGCCTCTTCTTCTCGCTGTCTACAGGTAACATCACCGGAACCAACTTCTGAGAACGCGCAGGAATATTGATGGTTTTCAAGCATGTCACTTCACCGACGGGACCACCCAGTATAAAGATTTCTTCCTGGCCACACTTGAAAATTCCTCTCGTTATGTCAATCCGGCAGTTATATTTCTTCATGAAGTCCAGTCCTAGTATGCATTCATCCATTATCTCAGCCACAATGACTTGATGAGTATACGACGTCTCGCCAACCATCATCCTGACTGAGAGTTCACCAAGGACAGGTATTCGCTGGCCAGAGGCGGAGAGTAGCCGACACTTAGTATCTCTGCTATACTTGATATTCGCTGCTTTCACCAGTGCCGGATTGATCACCGTTCTAGACGCTCCAGTATCAAGGGTCATCTTACAGTCTTGATCATTGACACAGCCCAATATCACCAAACTGTTCCCGTTACAGGCTTGTGAGATGGTCATTGTCGGGGCTTTCTCCTCTCTAGCCAGCACCTGCCCCCCGGTCCTGGCTAATGCTCGTTTCCCTGGACGTTTGCGGCAGGAGCCTCTGCCTGCCTCTTTTCTTCCTTCCTCAGCGGGCAACTTAATCTCAAATGGCCCCTTTTCCCGCAGCCATAACAAATCGGTCCAGTACTCCTTCCGACGGGTGCTTTAATGACCTTGACGTCCTCATTTGCTTCCGCAATCTCACGAAGTCGATGAGTTTGGCGCGTATCCTGGCGGCAAGCTTCAACTTCTAGAGCGTTCGCCAAGGCATCCTTGAGAGACGTGTGGTGTTGAAGTCTCACCGCTGTTCTCACTTCGATATCTCTGATGCCGTCGACGAATGCTTGCACCAGGTTCATTTCCACCGTCTTCGGATCTACACTGGGATAGGCCTTGCGGACGAGCTTCTCGATTTCAAGGGCCCACTGCTGAAGTCCCTCTCCGGAACGCTGGACCCTATCACGCAGCTGAGCGCGGAACACGTGCTCCAGGTGTCGCTCTCCATAGCGAGACTCCAACGCATCCAGCAGGTCCTTGAAACCACCACTCGGAGTCGGCAGCGCCTCTATTACTGACAGTGCTTGACCTCGGAGCGCCACCGTCAGTGCAGTCAAACACTGTTCATCAGTCCAACCATTGGCAGCCGCAACAGTCTGGAACTGATGTCTATACGCCGACCAGGATGTTGTTCCGTCGTAGGGAGGAACCTTCACACGAGGACCATGGACAGCTACTACATTCTCACCGGAGACAACCTTGACCGGTCGTGATTCAAGCTGCAGAACCCTTTTCTCCATTCCGCGGAAGTCGGTCTTCATGTCATCGATATCTTTCTCAATAGTGGTTACCTGCTCCTTCATCTGCTCTACGTCTTTTTCCACAGTAACCACCCGACCACTGACTTCATTGACCGCAGTGAGAACTTGTGAGAACTTAGTTTGCTGTTCCTCGCGCAACTCACGAACTTCTTGTTTCACAACACCCTGTACCTCCGAATGTATGTTTTTCACAACATCCTGTATGCTTTGTTGTGCTTCACGCATGCTTTGAAACATTTCAACTATCATCGCCAAGTCAGTATTAGTTGCGGCCGCCGGCGCCGTTGATGTAGACGGCGCGTTAGTCACCGCGGACGTCTCCTCTGGAATGTCACTCCGAGGTTTCGTGACCGCTGACCTCATTTCCGACAGCTGTTCACCCTCTGCGGCTTTCTGAGCGCGTGTCTTCACACCCTCTCTTCCGTCTTCCTTCGGCATAACTGGCATCTTCAAATCCACTTCTGTCACCAATTGTTACGTACCGGGTTCTTAATTTGATAAATACCAGTCACACTTTCGTGCAATAAGGTGTAATTTTAACCCTCAAGCACTGACACCTTGTTTTTTGTCATTAGTACTGATGTAGGTCCCTGAGACTCCCATAGAGAAAAACATTAAAATTTTACCAAAAGAAATAATTTTTATAATGAATTATTTATTAAACTTTTAAAGAGAGTACAGATCAGTGTTTTAACATTAAATTATAAAACATTTTAAACAAATTTTAAATTTTAAAGGAACATTCAATATCAACACTATTTAAATGCACATTTTCAGTTCTTAAACTAAATAAAATAAAAAAAAAATTATATATTTTCTTAAATCAACAAAATCATAATCTTATCTTACTAGTCTTTGTAATTCAGCCTTATTTTTTAACAATTGAGAACACAAAAAAAAAATGACTTTAGTTAAACTTTGCTTCATTTTTGGATAATGCAATTAACACATGCTGGCCTCGAGCAACTTAAACAAATAGGAAGTTTGCAAAATGTGCATACATATAGTGTCTTTCTCTTTTTTTTATAGTCGCATATATTGCAGTACTTCCTTTTTGCAAGTTTTTCATTCTCTGGATTGATTTGTTGAGCCTGTCGAGGCTTGTTTAAAATTTGTGAAATAGTGAATTTGATGTGTTCAGGGACGTGAGGATTAGATAATCTGCTCTCCATATGGTTTTTTAGTTAGTTAGCCCTTTTGCTATATTTTTTATAAATCCTGATCGTTTGTATGACTGTCCGGAAAGAACATAAGAATTAACTGAAGCGATATCCAAAATACGGAAAAAAATATTACGGGGCCAACGTCGTGTTCTTCTTTTGCAAGTCATCTTTGAACATTTCTCATCAAGAGCATCGACGCCTCCTTTAGTTGCTAAGACCATGATCCAAGGGCTCAATATCATCTGCAGCAGTTTCCAGTTCCGTGTCGGACAGACTACATTCAGAATCGTCTTGAGACTCCATGACCTCCATAACAAAATTTTCGTCGATGTCCGAATCACCGCTAAAATCATCATCTCCTTCACTAAAAAGCCACTCTTCTAATATTGCAGCTGAGGAAGGGCCTGACAAGTTAATTTCACGTGGATGCCGTGAGCGAGAAGTACTTGGTTGCTCAGAATCCATCCTAAAAATAAAATTAATATTGTTACAAAATGTTACGTACTCAATGACATAGGTCTGTGGGACCTACAAAAAAATTTCAAACTTCGATTCTTACCTCAAATATGCGCGAAGCGGCCCGTCCTCTTCACTGCTCGCGGCGTACTAACGAACTTGAAGGTAGACAAAAGTACAACACGATCCGGTGCAGTAGAGCGAGACAGCGAGTGTTTTTTTTCGGCGCGGGAGTCTAATAGACCTATATCAGTGCTTAAGGGATATTTATTGACCAATAACGCACTTTACACAACACAACAAACACTATCGATAATTAACTATCGATACTCGCACTAATTAACAACACTAATTTACTCCGTTATAGTAACACTGTCCACACCGTTAAGCTTATTTCCGTAATCCGTATATCACTGCACTGTCGTATTTAATTTCTTCGCTCTAGTATTTCGCTTGTTCTCGCTTTAGTTCTTCGCACTCGAATAACTCCGTAGCACGCGTCGCTCTTTATATATGCCAAATCTCAAATACGCGAATATTACAGAAAGTTCTAGTACCACATTCTCGAAAAGTCGATATTCGAGAAACATCTAGTAATTCCTTTTTTTACTTATTAAAATACTAGTAACGCCATCTGTTCTCTAGTAGTGACACTTCCTTCAGCAACAGATATCATGGCGACTCATTAAATACTAGTAACGCCATCTAGTATAATCTAGTAGTGGCAAATCCTATCTCCTACTTGCGAACAGATGTCGTAACAATAACAACAAAAAAAATGAGTAAAAAAATAAAAATCAACCCTGTGCAATGAATTAGTCACTGGCTAATTCAGCTTACAACTTATTCTTTAACAATATTTATAATAAGACTGAACGGAGGGCTCTGTCATGCAATGAGAAAAAGGATGTTTTTAATATTATCACTTTTCCTTTTTTTATAGCTAAAAACCTTCTCCAAGTTTTAAGTAATACTTTACAAAAAGAATCAGTCGAATCGGTCTAACCGTTTTCGAATCTTGAGCTTGACTTGACCTTTAGCAATCCATTTTTATTATATAGAAGAAGAAGATAACAATATGTTTGGCCACCATTGCCCCTGAGCCAACAACTGCATCGGTATACACCTACATATTATCATTATCACTATAATTATTCAGCCATTACACTTCTACTACTGGACTAAAGCCTCCCCTTAAGATTTCCACAACCAATGGTCCTGTATTGCCCTCATCGTACGTGCCCCAACGGACGGTTCTGTGTATGGCCACCATACCATAATTCGGTAGGCAAAGTTTTTTTTTTGTATTTTTTTTTTTTATTATTTATAAATATTTTTATAAATTTAAATTATATATATTATTATATATTATTTATATAAATAATTTTAAACCAAAGCAAACACAAATTTAAAAATCTATTTAACATTTTTCATTTAAAATGAGTAATTGTTAAATTATGATTTTTTTTAAGTTTGTTCATCTTTTGTTCTTAATGACGTCATCGATCAACGAAATCACATAGCGACATGCAACGAAGCCAAAAAAAAAAGTCCAAAAGTTTATTCTTCAAAGTTAAGTTAAAAACTAACATTTTTTTAACGTAAATAAAAATAACAACATAATAAAAATAAATTGTCCATCACAAAAACCAATCACATAACGTGAGAAGAAAAATCCTCACCAGACAATTATTCCTGGGAATAACGAGGGAAGATTTATAGCTTTACGGACACGGTCATGTGCGCGTTGGGTCCTTGTCGTTTAAAAAATCTTGAACACTGTAGTAAGATTTCTTTAAAAGCATTGCTTTAAAGCGACATGATAGTCCAGTGGGTAGAACACCCGCCCGAAAAACAGAAGGGCGTGAGTTCCAATCCTGGGACGGGCCTACACCAATTTGTCTTTTCTAAAGTCATATGTGTGGTTAATTTATCATGGTTGCTAACGGTGAGGGAAAACATCGTGAGGAAACCCACATGGCTGAGTTGTACTTAGTCATGTGACAGTGTATTCGTACAAAACGGCGATAGGCCTGCCCCCTATCACGTGAGTACACTGTCTAAGCAAAACGTGGGTACCTTCTCTGGAAACTAGATGGCGCTTGCCATGTGAGTTCAGGAGTATTGGTACCTCTGCCAACCCCTTCGGGGATAAACGGCGTGAACGTTTATGTTATGTTAATTGCCTTTTTAAAAGATGCCACAGGCAATCACAACATGTCAGAATGAAGTTTGTTGAACATTTGGAGGGATAGTCCCATAAAGGAGTTACTTACTTTATTAAGTCTCCACTTTGGTACGAGAGCGAAATGTTCAATAATAATATCTAACATTTTTTTGGCCAAAAATTTCACGAATTTGTTTCTCAAATGAAATTATCACGATATTGTACTAAACACACCTTAATTTTGGATATTTTAGTAATAAACTGCAAAAACGAATGTCTTTGAAATAACATTAAAGGTCAAATAATCTTACAGTTTTTTGACAAAATAACAGTCATAAATAAAAGATGTTATTAAAGGAAAGAAAAATTTCGACACTGACGGGATTTGAACCCGCGACCTTCGGGTATACGCCCCCGTAGGTCGCGGGTTCAAATCCCGTCAGTGTCGAAATTTTTCTTTCCTTTAATAACATCTTTTATTTATGAGTAATAATCCCCACATGAGGAATTCATGTCAAAAATCATTAAAATAACAGTCACCTTAGCTTTATTTAATTTAATTTCAAGAAAAAAATACTAATAAATAAAGAATAAATAAAGGAAAGAAAAATTTCGACACAGGCGGGAATAATAGTCTTTATTTATTTTTTATTTATTAGTAATAATCCCCATTGAGGTTTTCATGAACAAAAAGATTTAAATTCAAGAAAAAATGATTAAAAACATAATATCTCGAAATGGTTTCGTAATCAGCATCCCTTTTGTAAAACTTTGCATACCGAATTGTTATATAAGAAACGATTTGTTTGCAATGGCGCTTACTTTGAATATAAGGTAAAAATTATATATTGAAATATTTGTAAATATGCATGACAGACGAAATTTAGACAAACCTGTAATAAAAAAATCTATTTCAACAAGAGAAGTCAATGCAACTAGTGGAGGTCCAATACTAAACAATATATATGCTTTTCCAAAACATAGTTTATCGCTTTCCTCAGCCGCCATCTATTTACTGCAACCCTCATCTAGTGAGCACTAAAATTGTCGGATACGAGAACCCCCTCTTTAATAGTTAAAATGTCATCGACATTCAAACATGACGGAGGTCACTACAGCTACAAATTATTATATTACGCGTTCTATTTAGACGACGTGATAGCTCAATGTGTAGAACACCGGTTATCGTGTAAACGACTAGTGTTCGAATCCCGGGTCGGGCCTACACCAATTTGTCTTTTCTAAAGACATATATGTGTGGTTAATTTATTATGGTTGTTAACGGTGAGGGAAAACATTGTGAGGACACCCACATGTCTGAGTTGTACTTAGTCATGTGACAGTGTATTCGTACAAAAACGGCGATAGGCCTGCCCCCTATCACGTGAGTACACTGTCCATACAAAACGTGGGTACTCTGTACACCAGGTGACAAAGTCACGTGATGTTCAGAATTATTAGTACCTCTGCCAACCCCTTCGGGGATATTCAGCGTGAACGTTTATGTTATGTTATCTATTTAGACTGATGACGAATCTGATGTGTCTGGTTCCAGGTGAGAAGAACCACGTGCACTTCATCGGCTTCCTGCTATGCCTCATCGTGATGTGCAGCTGGTTGGTGTGGGGCGGCGTGCAGTACATCAGGCAATGTCCCCGCGAGGGCGGGATGGACCCTCCCTCCCCCACGCCCGCCCCCGGGTTCCTCACGTACATGCAATGCAGCGCCTGGCTGTCGTGGGTGCTGGCCAATGCGGTGTTCCATATGTTCTGGGTCACCGTGCTGTTCGGGACTCAGCTTTATTTGGTGAGACTAATTTGAATATTGAGGATATAGTTTATTTGATGTCGAATAAGTTAACCCTTCAGCGGATGAGAGGCGCCCGGACGCCTCTGCTTTTTAATTATGAAATTTCGTCAACGGTTGAGAAACGCCCGGGTGCCTCTGTCGGAGCGCGCCACTTAAACGTTATTGGTGATATAATTTAATGTTTTTTGACATGAATTCCTCATGTGGGGATTATTACTCATAAATAAAAGATGTTATTAAAGGAAAGAAAAATTTCGACACTGGCGGGGTTCGAACCCGCGACCTTCGGGTATACGCCCCCGTCGCTCTGCCAACTGAGCTACAGTGTCAGTTGGCATCCAGCGCGAAGTCCGAATTAGTTAAAATTCGGAGGTAGGAAACGCAAACACTACTTGAACGTGTAAAAAAGAAACAAAGGATAGAGAAATTTCGCGCTGGATGCCAACTGACACTGTAGCTCAGTTGGCAGAGCGACGGGGGCGTATACCCGAAGGTCGCGGGTTCGAACCCCGCCAGTGTCGAAATTTTTCTTTCCTTTAATAACATCTTTTATTTATGAGTTATTGGTGATAGTTATAAAGACTTATTTTATTTATTTTTATTTTATTTGTTTGGAATACTTACAGCTAAATTATACAATAAATATTTATAAAATCAGTTATCAACTAAGCCAATAACAAGCATTGACAAATAAAGTACATAGAGAAGACTTATTAACTAGGAAATAAATATCTTACAAAGTAACAACAATTATTTTATTAGTAACTGTTGCGCTCACATTGAGACTAAAAAATAATACTAATGCTGTATTGTAGCCGCCGGGATCAATGAATTCTTTTAGCGGAAATGCTAATTTAAACTTTTTTAACGGTCTCCTCTGAGGGGTTAACGACGAAGTGGGACAAGCAATAGAGATATAATTTATGTATGTTATAGAATAGAAAACTCTTTATTGTACATCAAATATGGAAAAACAATTACAAATACACAGAATGAATTAACAAAAGTACAATTGGCGGTCTTATCACTAAAAGCGATCTCTTCCAGACAACCTTTGAATGGAGAGGTCAATAAATTAGAGTCATGTGAGATAGATGTACAACAACATGGCGAAACTGATAACTATGCGTTAATCTGCACAAACAATACAACAATCCAGTCATACTTAAATCTAGTTATAAAATAATAAACTATTAACAAACATATAAATATTATGATACATATTTTTATTTATATACTTAATATATATAATTTAATTTGCAACAGTATTATAGCGTTTCAGTAAGGTAGTGCTTTTTTACCATATCCTTGAAAATAGATTGGGATTTAGCCTGACGAATCTCTACCGGAAGTGCGTTCCACAATTGAACAGCCTGCACAGTGAAGGAGGAGCCATAGTAATTGGTTGAATGGGAGGGAGGGAATGCTTAATAGAAGATTATGTTCAGAACGTAGATTAAGATCGTGGGAAGAGGAGAGAAATTGAAAACGTTCTTTTAGATAGAAAGGGGTGGCAGGATTAAACAAAATAGAGTAAAGGAGAGAAAGTGTATGTGCATTCCGGCGGAGACGGATAGGAAGCCATTTCAGTTGAGTGCGATATACAGATACATGATCATATTTCCTCAATCCAAAAATAAACCTAATGCAAAAGTTTTGGAGGCGCTCAAGTTTATTAAGTTGCTCTTCAGTTATATCAAGGTAGCAGGTATCAGCATAGTCAAGAAGGGGCAAGAGAAGTGATTGAGCTAACGCAGTTTTAGTAGCAGTAGGAAGAAAATTACGCAATCTTCTGAGGGATCCCGCTGAAGCGCACATCTTTCGGCTAACCATTTATAATTGTGGCACCCAAGATAAGGTGCTGTCTATCATTATCCCTAGGTTATTTACTGTAGGGCTAAAAGGAATTGATGTTCCGTCAAATAATATAGGCGGTAGTGACTTATAGTCGATCCTAGAAATAATTCGAGAACTACCGACTATAATTATCTGTGTCTTATTTGGATTCACTTTTAGTCCATATGCTTCACTCCATTTCAAAATCCGCTCCAAATCAACATTAATCAAGTTCATGGACATATTTAATCGGTCAAAATTAGCCTGTGTGTAAATCTGAAGATCATCTGCATAAAGGTGGTAGGAAGAAGTTAGTTGAAGAGAAATACTATTAATAAATATAGCAAATAAAAGAGGAGACAACACACCACCTTGTGGAACACCGGCAGTTAACTAGCACCAGGGAGAGTAAGACTCCTCGATGCGTATACGCTGCCGTCGTCCTAGTAGATAACTACGAAACCAGTCAATCACCGTTGGAGATATGTTAACAGAACGAAGTAAAGCTAATAATATTTCGAAGTCAACTGTGTTGAACGCACTACTAAAATCTAGCAATGCTAGGATAGTCAGCAGACCCTTATCCATCCCCAAACGAATGTCGTCAGTAATTTTGACAAGAGCCGTGACAGTACTGTGAGAAGGACGGAAACCAGATTGAAAAGGATTAAGGAGATCATTTTTAGTGAGAAAGTCACTGAGTTGTCTATTAACCAGTCGTTCAAGAACTTTATGTTATGTTAATTTAATTTATGTTTTTTTATATTCTAATCTACATCTAATGTATGTATGTAGAGATTATAGGCCGATATAATCACCTGGATCTTCGAGCTGAATCATCTTCAAATTTCTTACCCTAACAGCCGGTTTCACATCTGAGCATTCTAGCTCTAATCAGTTGAGTTTTTATCAAACTCTAAGTAAGTACTTAAGTTTAAGGTGTTTCACAGAACAAACACTGCTCGCTGCTATAATGTGATCAACAAAGTATTTAGTTAAGATTTTAATCAAAATCTATGAACGTTTCAATTTACCTACAAAAACCGGTAATACTGATGAAGTTATATTTCATTAATTATATTTTATATTAATTAGCAAATTGTATCTACAAACTTGATTCAATAATATTTAATTAGTAGTTACATTTATTATGAGGTTTTGAGACCATTTAATTTAGTCCAGTGGGTAGAACACCCGCCCGAAAAACAGAAGGGCGTGAGTTCCAATCCTGGGACGGGCCTACACCAATTTGTCTTTTCTAAAGTCATATGTGTGGTTAATTTATCATGGTTGCTAACGGTGAGGGAAAACATCGTGAGGAAACCCACATGGCTGAGTTGTACTTAGTCATGTGACAGTGTATTCGTACAAAACGGCGATAGGCCTGCCGCCTATCATGTGAGTACACTGTCTAAGAAAACGTGGGTTCCTTCTCTGGAAACTAGATGGCGCTTGCCATGTGAGTTCAGGAGTATTGGTACCTCTGCCAACCCCTTCGGGGATAAACGGCGTGAACGTTTATGTTTATGTTATGTTAATTAAATAAAAAATAGAAATAAAGAAACAATAAAACTGGGCAACGGAACGCACATACACCAAAGAGCACTAAACCAATTATTGTGATCAAACGTCAATCAAAATTATATTATTATTTTTTTTGTTATTGGCGGTATCCGCCGAATATTTTTTCAGCAATTTCGCCACAAACAGCATGATTTAGTCTCGCATGTGAATTTTAGTTGTAAGGATTTTTATCATTAAAGCGAATATATATATATATATATATATATATATATATATATATATATATATATATATATATATAAAGAATGTAATTATTAAACAATTAGATCTTGAAGGTATTTAATCAATGGTGAAGTAAAGACTAAGTTAAGAGTTATTTATATTTTGGAAAGAACATAAAATTAAAGAAAAAATATTCATTATCGCGAATCCCAACAAATTTTGTCATGCTCTAAAGTTTAGACAAAATATAAAAGTAAAATTAAATTAAACTAAAAATAATTTAAGCGAAGAAACAAATAAAAATAAAATGAAAACTATCTTAAAATCAAAAATTAAGCAATAACTGACATTTTACATGAATTATTGTATTATTAAAACTATAATCTTATATTGTTGATTCTGATAAATTTACCTAGAACCGTAATTAGATCGGAGGAAGAAGATGATAAACTCAACATACTATGAAAATTAGTGGGAAGCGGGATGCGAATTCTGGCTAAAGCAATGTATAGATTAAAAGATAAATTACGTGAACATGCAAAAAAATTATGATCTAATGTTCCCTCATCTACACCACACTCGCATAGGGAGTTATCTCGAACCCTAATTTTATTTAGAAAAACTGGAGAACCACAATGACCAATACGTAGAGGGATCAAGGTTGATGTGACTGATTTTGTAATTTTTTTAAATTTACTAAACCATGGTTTGCATGGAATAATTGGTTGAATAGATTTGAAATAAAACCCCTTGCTAGCCTCGTCCCATCTTCTTTGCCAGGCAGAACGAAGATGAGGAAGAGCTGCATTACGCTGGTCATAACCCATAATAAAATAGTGTTTTATGTCAGTAACTGAATTCGTAGCAAGTTTTGCAAGACTATCTACCTTTTCATTACCAAAGATTACCAACATGACTTGGAATATATATCAATAAAATCTAATATATAAATATATATGAATCTCGATCCAGATCAACGAATTTATTTCAAGCCAAAATTATAATGAAAAAGAAATTTAAGCTTGTTTTGTTCGGTATCGGTAGTTCTTGCTTGCTGTAAATGAGGAAAGATAGTTACGGAGTTACGTGTAATCTTTCATGGTTAATTAATTAAGTAACACCGAGCAGGGGGACTAGACATGGAAAAAGAATTAAAAAAAAGGTCTCCCAACTACATCCATCATGAGCTGATCCAGGCCATCTTGCAATCAGACTGCATATTCTTAAATTTGCATCGCATAATGCTTGCACATTAACTGAAAGAAAGCCTTTTCGATTCCGGTAAAGCTCAGCCCTATTACCACCTGGGGAATTTATTTTGACATGGGTACAATCAACAGCTGCAAAAACTCTAGGGAATCCAGCTATGTCATGAAATCTTGAAGCCACTGTAGGACGCTGCTCTTGAGTTGGCATATAAATAAATTCTGGTCTCAATAGTGCTATTGCTGTTGTGACCCTATCCGTGACACGGCACACGGTAGCTTTGCTGACATTTGCAGTATCCCCAATGACAGCTTGGAAGCTCCCAGTCATAGAACCGCAGTGTTATTAACAGTTGGAGCAATGGTGATAAACAATCACTCCGTTGCGTTCTTGCTGGTGGGATCCTTCGTTGCACTTTCCTAAAGATGCTGCGCACCGATTCTTTACTGAACCTGAAACGTTCTTTAAATTGGTTTTCACTGAGCGTTTCAAAGAAATTTGGCCGGATCCTAGGAACTCCTCGGCGACGGCGTATTTGCCTCTGAGGTATCTGCTGTGGTTCCTCTAGTGAAGATAACGATGTATCCGTAGACATCTTCAGAATACAATGTGTTTATCGTCTAATATTTCACAATTACAAATTGGAGCACCGTTTAAGAAGCCGATTTCGACAACTTAACTGTCACTCACTCAAATCTGCGATGATGACTGTTTGAGTATTGTCAAACGAGTTCAGAAACGCAAATTTCGACATTTAGGTCAGTTTTTTGACTGATGCGCAAAATTTTGATCATTTAATCAAAACTTGATTAAATTACAATATTTCATCAAATCAGAAACGTAATTTTGGTAAGTTGGTACTTAATTACGGTTTGAGATGCTTTTATCGTTGAATTCTCAGATGTGAAACCGGCCGTTAGTTTATTTTTTTCTTTTGAATTAACTGTGTGTGTATCTTGTTTTAACTTGTGGTCATCTGTTATTGGCCTTATTTACTGTACTGTTTCATCTAACTATATAATATGTGTTGCTGTTGATGATCCTTATATAATAAATAAGTTGTCCCCCCCCCAGATTGTGTGCCTGGGCGTGACGACGAACGAGCAGCTGAACCGCGGGCGCTACCGGCACTTCCTGGCGCGCGGCGGCCGCTCCCCGTTCACGCGCGGCCCGCTCCTCAACTGCCTCGCCTTCTTTGGCTGCCGCCGCGCGCCCGACCTCGACCCCGTACTGGACCATCAGTACGTCTGAACAGATCGCATCAATACGTCTGAATTGGCCAAGATGCTTTGGTGTGCGTGTGAATTTGTGACAAGTGTTAAAAGTGCAAAGTGAATAGTGTTTTTGATTGTTATAAGCAGTTCAAAGAAAAACGTCGTTGAAGCAGGAAACCGGTGATAAGTCGGATGTTGCGGTATGTATGGAAATAAATGCGTGTTTTGTAGGGGTACGTAAGTCAAACAGGAAATATTGTTTTCCTGTGAATTTTAAAAGCTGGTTGCTCATGTATTTCGAAAAGTAATATCTAATTAATTTGGTGGCTAATGTAACCTCGCACACGACAATGGCCTTAGTATTGTTGATACCAATAGTTACCAATTTCGATTTCTGAAAAAATTGCGTCTTGTAAGTTGTTATGTTTGGTTTCATTGGTAAATGGTGCAAAGATTAACTTATGTTTCAATACAACGAACCGTATTGACATGTCTTTATATAATTTATTGTTTGTTTAATGCGAACAAATTTTTAATGTTAGATTTAGTTAGTACAAATAAATTTATTGAATTCATTTAATGTAATACATTGATCTTTACAAGATAATAAACAACCAAATTAAAACAACAATCACAATTATAATATGTAAATAAGCAATTGCAAGTGTTTTTGTAAATGTGCGAGTATTGATGTAACTTATTTACCTCTATTGAACTAGAATACTGAACTGAATATAGAAGCGATTATGACCAAGCCATGAAATGTAAAACATAGATAAAATTTATTAACATCAGAAAAAGGATGACTGATGTTTCAAATTTGACTGCATCAGACTTTATTTGAATTATCATTCCACCTCTTACTAAATGAAAATCATTTTATTTTATCACATTACATTGATGCCAGAGACTTAAATGACACTTAAATGATACTTTGTGGCATATTCCATTCAGTAGTCTAGTATGATGAGATTGAGATGTGACAGTCTAGTACAATATAAGAAATAGTCAAAAGTAGATGTCGCTAGGAGTGACGAGTGAGCATTGATGTGTTTGATATGGTTATAAGTATGTGTGTCGGCCGGACTGCTGTATATATATGTATATAACTATTTGCCTCGATGCTTTATCAATTATTCCAATGTTATAACTCTATGTCAAATATTGTTAAGCAGAGTATATCATAGAAGCTCAAAACATTTTTATAAAATACTTTTTCTTATTCCCAATGTATTATTATTATAATCTTGTTCATTGACCCTCGTATATAATTTATACATTCTGCCAGCGTCAGAGTGCAATAGAAACAGCTTACTTTTTGAAACAAGTCCGATAAAAACGAAATTTATTTATTACTGCTTTTTAAATATCTTATGAGTCAGAAATAGATTAATAGATACAAATACATGTATATTTTTATTCCCAATGTATCTGAACACTTCTTCAAAAGCAAATATCAATTTTGTCAGTCTCAATTTAAAATTGTAAGTAAAGTTGTTGTGATTTTAAAGTTTTAGAGATAAATATTCTACTTAATGCTGGTATACACCTTGCTTAAATGTTAACTAGTTAGGTTTGTAAGATTCATAATATTTTAATTATATTTATATCTTACTTAGTATCTTAATGGTGATGGGGAAATCCCAACCGTTTTCGTCTACCACTATAAGGGCTAAGTCTAATAGTAAAGATTCATTTTACTCCTGGTATTTCGCTGACCTATATAAATGTTAACAAATTAGTATAAGGGGATGTTGTTGAAAGATGTCGGGAATTTGGTTAAGTTGACGACTCTGCTGCACGCATCATAAAGTTTTGTACTGGTATTGCAAGTTTTATGTAATTTAAATTTTATAGAACTTAAAATTTAAGTAACTCCCACCAACAAGTAATAAGATTTGATGCCCTTTAAAAGGTGGATCTTCACAATGTTTGGTTTTCGTTTGATTAGGAGCTACAATACCACCGAAAAACAACAGCAAATAAAAACATGGGTAAATGCCTGGTGATAAGTCATGTGATGTACAATTATTTGTACAACTACCACTCTTCTGGGAATTATAGCCTGGGCTTTAAGTCTAATAATACCGGAGACAGACATTTACTCAAATGACTTGTCTTTTAACCTGAGGGGTTCTAAATACATACATATTTAAAACAACAGAGTCTCTCAATAAAACCACTTTCCCCGCGTAGCACCAGACAGAATAGACAAAAAGAGTTAACCGAACAAAGTAGCCAATAATAGAAACGAACTGAATCTTCCTGTAACTGTATTAATAATAATAATATATAATAATAATAACGTTTATTCAGCCAAAAAGTTACAATAAAAGCTTACATCTAGAATTACATAGTGAAATATATGAATATAAAACTATGATCTTTACAAGTAAGACTTATTACATTTTATAATAGCTTTTAATTTATTTATTTTTTTGAGTCACTGTTCCCTAAACTAGGAGGGTATCCTGTATCTTAAGGAACAGTTTCCAATCTTGGTTTAACAAAATTAAAAGTAGTCTCGATACTATTCTATTATATATAACTTTGGCCATCATGCTTAGCTGTGGTATGTGTTAGAGTTTGTGTGTGTGTGTGTGTGTGTGTGTGTGTGTGTGTGTGTGTATGTGTGTGTGTGTGTTTGTGGGTGGTGTATGGGTATATGTGACGAATAGTGTATATATATAATTCTATTATATTATTTTATTATATTTATAATATCTTCTGTTGTTTCGTAATCTTTGTCTCTTAACCATTGTATAATGTGTGTCTTCAATACGTAGTTATTTAAAATAGTCATATCTATTGGCTTATGTAATTTGTTATATATTATTTTACTAATTACATAGAATTGGTGTTCTGCAAATGTGGTGTTATGTTTTGTAGTTGGGATGGTATTTCTACGTCTGTTATTTAGTGAGTATGTTTCACGGTGAGTTAGTAGCAATAATTTGAGTATATACAGTTGTCTGATCGAGAGAACCTTTGTTTCCGCATACAGTTGTTTGGTCGGGTATCTGAAAGGTTTCGAAAACATGACCTTAAGAATACTTCGCTGTGCTCTCTCGATTTTCAACATATGCGTCTTATGTGCGCCGCCCCAAACGCTAATACAGTAGCAAAAAACTGATTCACATAGTGCTTTATAAGTCATCAATAATATATGCCGACTAGCACAGTATCTCAGTTGTTTTAATATGTATACAAGGCCAGTGACTCTTTCTGATAGTTTATTAATTTGTACGTCCCAATTGAGCCTTTGATCTAAATATATCCCTAAATACTTGATCTCACATGTCCTTGCTATTGGCTGGCACAAACAATCAGCTTCAGTGTTAGAGCAGGTGTGAGCTATAATTGAGTAGTTAGAGGGAGGTTGGGTATTATTTCGAATTGAAAATGGAATGAAGTTTGTTTTATTCAGATTTAGGGTCAATAAATTGGCCATGAGCCAGCTCATTACTTTTCGCATCGCGGTTTCTGCATTTAGTTTTACTTCGGACCAAGTTGTACCACTAACGAGAATCGCTGTATCGTCAGCATATGTATATATTTTACAATTTTTGGGTTTCATGGTACACAGGTCATTTAGATAAACTTGAAATAGGGTTGGGCCCAAGACACTTCCCTGTGGAATTCCGTATATGATTATCTCCTCCTCACTGCAATAATTACAAATTTTTACTTTTTGCTTTCGATTAGAAAGATAGTCCTTAAAAATATCTAAAGCAATCCCTCTCACACCTAAGTTCTCAAGTTTATCTAAAAGTATTGAAATAGAAACCGTGTCGAACGCCTTTGATAAATCAAGGAAGATTCCTACGCATTTAACTTTGTTATCCAAATTTCTAGCTATTTCCTGCGTCAGGTCCATAACAGCATCTTCGGTAGACACCCCTTTTCTGAAACCATATTGGTTTTTGGCTATTAAGTTTTCTTTTGTTAAAAATTCAGTCAGTCTCTTATTAAGTATTTTTTCAAGTATCTTTGATAAAGCTGGTAGTACTGATATTGGACGATAGTTTGTCACACAATCTCTTCTACCTTTTTTATGTATTGGATGAACTAAGGCTACTTTAAAAGCACTTGGGAAAACACCTGCTGAAATGGATACGTTACAAATATGAGTTATTATTGGGATCAGAATATGGCTGCAATCTTTTAATAACCAGGAAGATATGCCATCCGACCCAATAGAACAGTTCTTACGCATACTCAAAATAATAGATTTAACCTCAACTTCATTCGTTTCAACGATGGCTAGGGATTTAAGAGGAGAAATGTTAGTTTTATTTATAGAATGAGACTTTAAATTTTGAAAACTATTTTTGGTGATTATTTCATGAGCTAAATTTTTGCCTATATTAGTAAAATAATTACAAATGTTATTTATAGATGATTCATCTGAGTCGTTAATATCTAATAATTCCATAGGTGGACTCGTATGTTTTTTAGAATTTGTAATGTCCTTTATACATTTCCAGAGGGCTTTTGAGTCTTTACCGGCTTGTTGTAATTCTGATTCATAGTGTTGTCGTTTTAATTTCCAAAGAAGTCGATTACAGAAGTTACGGTAGCGTGTGTACGTTGTTTTTTGAATTATGTTATTAGGGCATTGCTTTGATTTCTTATGTAAGTTGTCACGATTCTTGATGCATCTTAACAAACCCGGTGTAATCCATGGTTTCAGACAACGCTTTTTTCTTGTAGTTTTGGTTTCTTTCGAATGCTTATCAATCACTGCTTGTAAAACTTTTATTAACTTATTTGTTGCCATATTTGGATCACTTGTTTGTAAAATTTCGGTAAAATCATAGCTTTCCAGTTCTTTTTTTATTGCCGAGTAGTCAGTAAAGTGTGTTGTGAACGATTTTTTACGCAAACACTTATTCTTTTGTAGAATTAAAATAGTAGCAGCGTGGTCCGTAATCGTGGAATTGACAATTAATGTGTTATGACTAAGGTTTGTTTTCAACATAACATGATCCAAGCAGTTTCTGTCCCTGGTTGGTATGAGATGTGTGGGCAATAGCCCATGTGAAGCATTGAGTGTAAGGTACTCGAGTCTATGTTCATCAACGCTACCTTGCTTTATATCAATGTTAATATCCCCCGTCAGAGCAATATTACTTAAATGAGAAAAAGTTTTTAAAATATCATCTAAACCAGAGAAAAAACTATCATAGTCCAATTTCGATTTAAAAGACGGAGAACGGTAAATCGCTACAACAGCAAGGGTGTCGTTGATAGTACATACCAGACAATTACCTCCTAATAGGTGGGGTTCCGATATTTTACATTTAAGACCTATTTTTGAGTAAATTACAACTCCATCGTTTTGATTAATATTAGTTTTAGTAAAATGGGGGTTATATCCGTGCATGTATGGGAGTTTTTGAACTTTACTAAGCCAACATTCGGTAAGAATAATTAAATCAATACTCGCATCTATTTGGCTAAGTAGAATGTCTAATTCCTCATAATTTTTATTTAGGCTACGTATATTCATGTGAAAAATACTTATGTTACTATTAGGGGAGCTTATATATTTGTTGCATTCATTGGCGTTGCATATCACTGAGTTTTCTATACTTAGCTTATCTAATTCATCATTAATATTTTTTATCGTAGCCATTTTTATTTCTTAAAAGGTGCTCAATATAATAAGAATACAGTGTATGTAATGATTTTAACATTATATTATGCGTTGTACATGATCGTATGGAATTAATAAAGTAACTTTTTGATGTAGGAATATTCTTTCTTAAAAGTTGCGCTATGTCAGAGCTATAATTTACACATATATAATAAAAGGATAAACCATCGCCATCACATGCATGTATGTTGAGAATGTAAGTATGGTCATAAAAAAGTAAGATACTTTTATGAAATTTGTAATGTGTATAGTGTAATAGTGGCTTCGATTTCTGTGTTTTAATTGTAAAGTGTTTATGTGTATTGTACAAGTATTTTATAAGCATATGTTGGATTTTTTTTGATTTGTGATAATAAGTGTATTGTGTTTTACAGTCAGTGGAAAATGTTTCAACTCTAACATGACAACAGTTATTTAGCATAAACAGAGTAAAATATTTATCTTGCATAGTTAAATAATTTTTAGGTAAAGATACATACTTAATTAACAATAGTCAGTCTTTTTTTTCAATTTCTAAATTAAGAAAGCATTTTTCAGATTTGATTACATAATGTTTCGCACCCAGATCCTTTTTAATAAATATATTACCATTAGATACCCAACAAAATCTATAATGGTGTTTTTTAGCGAACTCCCTTGCTAATTGAAATAACTTCTTTGTACTACCTGGAAGCTGTTCAGATATATATATTGCACGACGGGCTCCAGCGATACCAACTTGCTCTGTATTGAGTTTATTTTCTTTGGTCGTATTGTTGTGTTGCCTTACCGCTGCAATCATTCTCTTCATTATTGGAACCGTCGAAAATTCAGCTATTATTGGACGCACTGTTTCAGGTTTCCCAGGAAGTCTGTAGACGTCACGTATTTCAGATTTTTCTATTTTCAGTCCTACTACGGTCCCGAGTGTAGTAACAGTATTCGTCAGGCTCTCTACATTTTCTTCCGCTTGTTTTGGAATGTTGCGAATCTCTATGCTGGATGTGCGAGACTTAAATTGCAGATCCTGAACTTTCGTTTCGAGATACTGTATGTATTCCATCTGATCATTCTTTTCCTTTTTCAGGGCATTAATTTCATTTTTCATTTCCTCAAATTTTGTGTTCATGAAATTTACAGAGCGTTCTATATCTGCATTTGTCTGTTGAATTTGTGAGTTTTGAGTTTTAATGTCGGCAATGTCGGCAGATAATTTAGCTAAAAGTGAAGTTTGTTGTTCCAATGACTTGGCTATATTCAGTTCCTGTTGTTGCTTCCACAAGGATATCGACTTGTTTAACTCCAGGATGTCAACTGTGGAATCACGTTCAATTTCTGAGCGAGGTCGTTTCGAACGATTTGTTTTTAAAAAGGTGTCGTCTAAAGATGAACAGTTATTTAAATCAGTCTCCGATTTTGACTCGTTCAGATTACCTTTTGCTAAAGGTGGGGGTGTTCGGCGTAGAGACATATTTAAAAGACTATAACTGTTAACGTTTATAAAAGTTTCCTTTGTATACCGGAATCAAGATCTACGCTAATTCGTAGTGCATTCGTAGTCGGTGACGTCAGCAAGCGTAGCACGTATCGCGTAGCCTCGGTGACTCACACACGGCCGCGTAGTGTTCGGTGAATTCGTCGCGGCGGCACAAGTCAATTTAGCTCAGCGGCAACCGCGCTCAACCACGATACGCTGCGCAAGAGCACCGGGTTCAATCCTCAACGGCGGCACCCAAAAATCCAAAATTACTGATATTATTTTTCAGCTTGTTCTTTAGGTCAGAGCTCCGCAACTTCGCTTGTCTCTCTCTAGGACCGCCCACTGGGAGGGGCCGACCGGTCAATGACCCCTTAGAGTGACAAGGAATCGAAAATATCACCAACAACCAATAACAAAAATTCGGAATCAAATTTCGGTAGAACAATATCGAGCGCGACACACGTCCACCTCAGGCGAGCACCAAGAATGGAATCATATCAACTTGATGCCTACCTGTTCCACTATTTTAGGTTTATTTTATAATAGCCATCATTGTTATACGTGAACAATTGATGTCTTAAATGTAACCATAGAGTAGGCCTGATTACACTTTTAATATAATTGTACTTAGCGATGTATGTGTGAGGAGCTAAACTACCAAAATAACTATTATTTAAGATTTCTACGAAATGACGGCGGCGAGCGGCATCTAACATTTCGACTTAACTTTGTTTGCGACTTACAAATCATGAGCATCTTAAAACAAGTCAATATGAGACTGTAATTGTATTTTTAATAAAATTGGTCACTCTAAATGTGATTTTACTGTATGGGCATTGAACATTGAATAAAATGTGTGTATGTTTAAACCTAACAAGATATATGGTACATGATATAATTGCAGAAAGCAGTGCGTCGCTCCATTCTAAAATTAAAATTATAATTAAGACATTGGCCTAAAGTGGAAACTCCTCTTACTCCTCCGCAATAATACTATTAACGCTTTGAAAATCTAATTTGTTTTGGTTGTTCATAAATAATTTTGCTTCCTAACATAATGCGTGAAAACGGTATCTCACAATGAAACGTTCCGCGAAATATTGCGCTCTCATTCATCTCATACTTTTTAATTATATAAATTGTATAAATCATCAGGTTATAAAAGAATATCTTAATTTGTAATAATAAATAATTGTAATATTTTCATCATATAGGCCGAGGCGGGTATTTGCGTAGTTAAAATATATATACTTTGTAAGTGAAACTTGCAAATGTTGTAATTAGTGTATAGCATGGTTATAAAATGTTATCGAATATTTTTGATTTTTTGTGTCACAAACATATTTTTCTATATGATTCAAATTAGTTCACACCTGGGTGGGTGACCCAAAGCTACAATATAATTTTTATAAATATATTTCTGCCTTATCTTAATGTTAACAAAAATATATGAACACAGTTGAAAAGCAATACTTCTGCAGTTAGAAATAGATTGTAAGTCATAATCAATTATATTTGCTATAGCTCATTGTTATAAATGTTGTGAATACAATTAGTACATAAATATTGTGAACTAAATTTATACTTCACTTGCTAGATATTCTAGTATTTAGCTTTTTCATATCTGTGGTCTTTGTTAGTGTTGCCGGATAATCGATTGTGTATCGATTATTAATCGATTATGCAAATGAGGCCCAAATAATCTAATAATCGATAGTATTATCGATACTATCGATTATTAGATTATAATCGAAGAACGATATGATCGATTATGATCGATTAATCGATTATAATTGTAATGTAATCGATAATAACCGATATTATCGATTAATCGACTAATCGATTATAATCTAATAATCGATTAATCGATTATATCGTCATTAGATTATAATCGATTAGTCGATTATAATTGTCAATTTTTCACACTGTGATAAAAATACAATATATATAAAATACAATACATAAACTTTATATAAAATATTATATAATATATAAATATAATCTTTACTATCGATTATTATGTAAAAACCTTTATTTTACCATCTTTTCCCGACTCAACCACCAAAAGTGGCTATGGAATTTATAATTCCTTGGCTCTGGCTACCCCTTCTAAGAAATTATAGCTGTGAGTATATATATGTATCGATCAATCTACGATAAAATCATTTATATTTTTATTTATTCTATTTTTATCACTGTGTGTAGAATTTACAATTATAATCGATTAATCGACTAATCGATTATAATCTAATGACGATATAATCGATTAATCGATTATTAGATTATAATCGATTATATCGATTATTATCGATTACATTTCAATTATAATCGATTAATTGATCATAATCGATTATATCGTTCTTCGATTGTAATCTATTAATCGATAGTATCGATATAATCGATAGTATCGATAATACTATCGATTATTAGATTATTTTGGGTGAGCATAATCGATTAATCTATAATCGATTATCCGGCAACACTAGTCTTTGTGTATTGTCTCTTGTCTTGTATTTATAATATAAATGATCAGTGTCATGCACAATCATTCCAAACTTAAATATTACATTTCATTCATGTTTGCGATGTAAACCGTTACGAAGGTGCAAGGGGCCTTATTCATCAACAATGCCTATTGAAAAGTATTTTGTAGTTCTTACCTTTACTAGATGAAATAGGAATTTCCTAATGTTATACTAGAAATTTATGCAAATATAAGCAATAATTCAATTCAATGTTTCTAACAAGTTAATAAGATGAGGTATTTTTGTATTAGGTTGTGAACATGGTGTCGTCATGTTATAGTTCTATTGATTGATCGAATAAGTTTTATTTTATTTTCTGTTGGTAATTTCTCGACATTTCTGTTGTCATTTAGGGTTGATTGTTAGTTCTACAACTATAAAGCGCCTCTGCTGGTTTTGTATGTTTCATATAAAAGCGCCGCACACTTTTCTCATCAATTAATATCTAAATGAATAAATTAAAAGTTTTGTGAAGCTTATGCTATGTGATGCTCGTGGGAATGGAAAAAATATATAAACATAAAAAATGGAAAAGCTTTGCTAATTAATTTGATGTTAAGATCAGTGTCGGCTACGGTTGTGCATCATCATTATATATTAGGAGTGCCATCGTGGGTAATAGAATTGTAGACAATTTGTGAGAATTTTCAGCATGGAACGAAGTGGAGATCAATAGTCTATTCCTACCCTATTTGAAATAAAGGGAGTGGGTATAAGTAAGTAATGTAAGTGACAGTGTGACAGTGAGTGTGAGAGAGACGGGGCGTGTAAATTATTATCAGCATAGTTTGTACATTGAGTTTTTAATGCTGTTTGTTTAGTCATTGTATCAAAAATGTATCATACAATTGAATCAAGTTTTACTGAAGCATTCATAAATAAAATTATATACGATTGCCAAATAGTTGTGTTATTTGCCATTCCTTTTCATTAACCATTTGATTGATATTGGAGAGTTACTTTCAAATCGACAACGATAATATCATCCGTATCTCTTCTCATCCTTATTTACATTTATTTATATCTCGCTCGCACAATACCAGCATTCGGATTTTGCTAAGAGAATACATGTTGATATTCGACGTATCCAACAATCCCTCCGTAGCTGTCGTTGGTTCCATAGACTAGTACGCGCCCGAAATTATTATTATTCTATACTTGTGATACACTTAATTTGATCTTCGAAGCGGCGAGTGCGAAACAAATATAATTTACAAACGGATCGAAGAGGAACGAATGGTATAGTTTTCTGCTGAAATCTCATATCTCTTCTGTACATAACCATAATAACTTGATTGGGGTAATTGGGTGTGTGTCCACGCTAACCCTAAGATCACTCTGATTCTGATTTTCAACGCAAATATAGCACTCCTCTTGGTCAAAGTAATTATAAGATGAGGCAGACAATGATCATGTACGTATAAGTGTATATTATTCATTCTGCTTGCGATTTTCAAGTTGTACCAACCCTTCCAAGGGATTGAAGGCGTGATGTATGAAAGTAACCACTTCACGGGCGAAACAGTAGTAATAAATAAAGGCAAGAAAAATTTCGACACAAGCGGGAACCGAACCCGCGACCTCGGGTATACGCCCCGACGCTCTGCCAATTGAGCCACCGTGTCAATGGCTGCCAGCGCGAAATTCTTCTATCCTTTATTTCTTTTACACGTTTAAGTAGTGTTTTTGAAACTGAAACTTTTCTGTTCTGACTGTGTCGAAATTTTGCTTTCCTTTATTTGTTCTTTATTTATTAGTAATAATCCCACATGAGGTTTTCATGAACAAAAAAGATTTAAATTATGAAGCAGTAGTATTTTTTTAAATTTAATGCTTATATTTTTACGGTTACTTATAAGCGTGTTTTTTTTGGAGTAACTTAATTCTTGGTTTTACAAGAGAGACTGGGAATCTCTCCAAAGATATTACATCTAGCATCATAATACAGAACCCATTTCTCGTTAAGCACTGAACTGAGTCATCTATAGGTATCAGAGTTTTTCAGTTCCATGAACTCATATCATATCACATCAGTATCGATTAAATTATTTAATACTCTTTTCTGAGACTTATTTATCTCTATATACCCTTGCTATATACCTAGTTCATGACATATTTGTCTTTTATGTCATTTTGATATGACATCAACGAAAATAAATAAACAAATAAATATTGCTGACTACATAATCAAGCAGACTCTACTTATATAACACAATAGGCTTACTATTTTTAAGAAAGTGATAAGTTAATTTTGGTAGACTAGATGACCCTATCACCAAAGAAACTGTTTGTCCACCAATACACCACCGCTACAGCGAACAAAGGGGTGGAGGCCAAACAGAATGAAATACATATTGGTAAGAAACCAAAGTTGTCTTATAATAAGGTGAGCGAGGGTTGGCAGAGGTGGACTAAAGGAGGCAACATCTGGGCACTCCAAGATACTCTCAAAGATAGGTCGTTTATACTTTGTATGACTATGTACCAGCCCGGTTTACCGCTTAAAAAATAAATGGAGTGTTTCGTTGTCTCGTCTTAGTTATTCTAGTATGTGTCTTAGGAAGTAACTAAGGGTGTTGGGGGTTTTAAAGTGATTACTTGCCGATTTGGCTCGAGATGACTTCTAAAAGTTGCTTAGGAATTTCTTTAGTTAAATTTTATGCAGAGTGGGTTTTATAAGGAATTTCATATTGAGGTGTTCTGGCAACGCCCTTCAAGGGATTTATAACTGTAGGTATATATAAAAATTAAACAATTTCAAAGTGAAAAACATAAATCTTTGTCTTTTAAAGAATACATAGTATGAATTAAGTTGTGTCTAATTTAATACTCTAGTTAGATGCACTGGTAGTCCTTAGAAAGTAACACGGGAGTCAGATTTTCGTAATTTAAAATTCCTCACATCAGAAAGTTGATTGGGGTAACGAATTCAAGATAGGGTCTGCTGTGCTGCGAATACATATGATAGTAGATACTAAAAAGTAATGTTAGTCATGTTGTAGATATGAGCGAGTCGGTGTTGTGCGCAACCGACTCGTGCAGCAGCAGCTCCTGCGTGGCGGGGCGCGCGGGGGGCGGGGACGCGCGCGACGACAGCGCCTCCTACATACAGGTAATGGAAGTTACTTCTTGAAATTTAAGATTAAGGAGGTTACTCTCACGCTATCTACCAAAATCTGTTTTTTCAGCCTAAGCTTAAGGTATGTCAGAGTGAAAGATGATATTGAAAAAATAAAGGTTGATAAAAATAAAAGGTAATGTATGAATGTAGATGAAGCTCGACAGGTTTGCCTCATTGGCGATCGATAGTCTCTGCCTACCCCAATGGGAGCCAAAGTTGTGAGAATATATGCATATCCACCCACACATGTGGTTACCTAATTTTCCCTACTAATAATAACAGCAGCCATTAATTTGTTATAGTTTGATATGGCACGATTGTTTTATATACAGGTCACTGTTACAGAACAGGAATATGTGGTAAAAACTTCGTCGCTTAAGTTCACTTTGGCTAATAGATCAATGAAATTGTTTCACTTTTATTATTCCTTAGAACGCCGTATGCAATTTACCTTAGTGCAACATTTAGATTAGAATGGTCTATCGCTATCAAACATTAAAAAAAACCAGAAAGATGAGAGTGTATAAAAGCCTAATTTATAATAAACTAGCTTTTGCCTGCGACATCGTCCGCATGGAATAGTTATTTTGAGACATCCTCAGCAACGCTACCACCATCAACCGAATCCATAATCCATACACTTCTCCTGTAATTTCTATTTCCGTAAGAGTTTCTGGTAATACTTTTATAATGTATATTAACATCTGTTAAGGAATCTTTATAGTAGGGGAGGCGAAACGGGGATTTTTGAAGTGACTCGAGCATATCAGATTATTATATAGGGAGAATCCTTGTACCCTTTGATGTACATCTATCGAGTATGTCCCCTTCGTATAGCGGGGTATGCTGAGGGGAATCCGTCAGATTAGTAAAAAAGGATAATCCTCCAAAAAACTCGAGCGCTTCAGACTAAGTAAAGGTAGGTTAATTACATTTAGAAGAGTTTATATCTGGATAATCTGCGATTTGGGCGTGACGTTAAGAAATAAGATGGTCAAGAATCTTCAAGCACGTGATGCGGGTGACGGCAATGTTCCCGCGATGGTGTTTTGGTGTAATATTTGTGCAGGCGTTAAGACTGAACATTGTTGTTAAATTGCCTTTAAAATGGCCAGAATAACGACATCCCTAACATTAATCATCAGATTAATATATAATGGTTATCAGAATTATAAATCGCATTCATACTGTTAATGGCTGACGCGCCCAAGTATTGCTATACTACTATTTTTTTTTACATTTATATAAATTTTTACACGCTCTCTCCCCCACTAAAATATAAACTTGATATATACTTCTTTAAATTTTGGAACATGAACTATCAAATCCAATAGGTTTCTACGACGGTCGACCAACTGCAAATTTAGCATCCAGGCCTCCCCTACTATTATACCTTTATACCAAATTTCAAATTGATACAATCGCAATTGGGAAAATTTCATACAAACTTCAATTTCCTACTTTTTCCCTTCCTGTGGGAATATCTGGGATTGCTTTTCTTAGTGCTCATTTTAAGAACTAAAACTATCTGCCTAATAATTTCAGCTCTCTAGGTCTAGCCTTTAGGCTGGTTGCTATCTGTCAGTGAGTCAGTAACGGAATGATTTTATATATAGAAAGATCAAGTTATTGCTAATAGAAAATATAGGCTACATCCAATGCGGCTCATAGTTGTATGTGTTCGCATCGCAATGAGACTATTTCATTGCCTTTGTCTTTCCCTCTTGAACATAATAAATAACTGTACTTTGCCAAGACATCTGAAGAACAATGTCATGTTATTCTATTGACTTATTGAAAGCATGAGACACTTAGCGTTCATTTACTTGCCGTGACTTTGTAATAGACTGAACGGAATAATAGAAGAGCTAAAAGCCAATGCTTTGTTCTTAATGAACTTTACCCATTCACTTAGAAATATACATAAATACTTCCATTTTAATATTGGTTAAAGAATAATTAACTGCATAATTCAACGATTTATCACATGGGTGGGCTATTTATTGTTTATCTGTTTGTAGTAGGTTGCCAATAGGACAAAACAAACATGTTTGACTTTACGTAATAGATTACGTAGCAACCGTGATAGCCCAGTGGGTAGAACACTCGGTTATCGTGCAAACGACTAGTGTTCAAATCCTGGGTCGGGCCTACACCAATTTGTCTTTTCTAAAGACATATGTGTGGTTAATTTATCATGGTTGTTAACGGTGAGGGTAAACATCGTGAGGAAACCCACATGGCTGAGTTTTACTTAGTCATGTGACAGTGTATTCGTACAAAACGGCGATAGGCCTGCCCCTATCACGTGAGTACACTGTCCATGCAAAACGTGGGTACTCTGAACACCAGGTGACAAAGTCACGTGATGTTCAGAAGTATTAGTACCTCTGCCAACCCCTTCGGGGATATTCGGCGTGAACGTTTATGTTATGTTATTACGTAGAAGAGTGTTAAGCAACAATACAAGAAGGTGATGGTTGAAGTACGGCTGCGCTGATATTTTGCATTTTACATCACAGTCACATATTATTGTATTATAATACTTTACTTGGCTATGAGGGTGCAATTGTGTATTACGGTTTTCACTGGCATAGTTTAGCGGGGAAGTGTCGGTTTAGAATAGCATATTTCTACCCGTTGGTTTCGTTAAAAGCGAATTAAAGTATTGGGGAATTTTAAGTACTTCATCAACAACATCAACATCGTTTATTTGGCAATGTTTTCCTCACACAACTTCTATAAGTAGTTGAGGTTTACTATTTCTACAGCTCTGGCTACCCCTATTGGGGATGTATAACTTAGTTTTATTCGTATGAATCAGAACACGGCGCCTGCTTCAAAATAACAAGATTGTTTAAGAAAACGAATAATATGAATGACGTGAAGTGTCAGCTATAACGATTTTCAGGGCTTTTTAAGCGATGCGGTTGGAGACCCATCACAAAAATCTTTATTCTAAAGTCTTTTCCCACACTCAACTTCCAAAAGTATTTAATGAATCTGGGGGCACGGCAGTGCCCCTGCCAAGTCTCGAGCAAAACGGGCACGGCCGTACCATCTTTTCTCGAAGCGGTTCGCGGCTGTTTCGCCCCCCCTATATCTTCGACGTGGACAAAGCTAGGAGTTTAGGTTTTCGGTGAATAATAGTAGGCATTAGAACAAGCTTAAGTTCGAAATTACACGCCAAATGAATTAATAGTTTAGGAGTTACGGTCGATCAAAGTTACACCATTTTGTCACTCACTGACTCACTGACAGATCATCAAAAATCTAAAGTACTTCTAGCAGACTTAGAAACTTCAAATTTTGCACCAAGATAGGTCATTAGCCACATATAAAGGAAAAATTATAAAAACATTAAAAAATTATATGCCATAGAAAACAATTTTATATTTGCGGTTTGGCAAGAACATTATGTATGGATTTTGACTGCATTGTTAACTTTGTTCGTTGTTCAAGTACCTATTCAATTGGATGAATACATACATAGAATAGAAAAGAATAATATAAATGTAATACATAGACTACCATTAATACAAATTAATACATAAAGTTCATTAAATTAATAAAGCTAAATCTCCATTGTATTGCGATAAATATTGTATGCGCGCTCGATAGATGGCGTTGTACCTGTCTGAATCGCGCTATGGTTTCGTTACAAAGCGCAGTGTAAGTAGTACTTCAAAATAATTAATTAGATAATTTTCATTTGATAGCGATCATCTGTCTATGAAAACCCATTTCGAAACTAAAAAATATTGTAGTGATAATTGATATTCGGAGAACTTTACGTGTTATTTAGTTTAGTTTAGTTATAGTTTGTAAGTTAGTAGATATATATTTATTTAGTTAGTTATTTGTTAGTTAGTTTAGTTCTATTTAGTTTGCATATATTTATAAGTTTAAGCCCTATTGTTATAGAAGTAATTGTAAATATAGTGTAATGGAACGTGAAATATTGTACATAAATGGCGACCTTTGTCCACACAGAGTCATCTCTATTCCTGGAGATGGGTCGTGTTTATTTCATTCGTTGTCATACAGCATGTATGGGAGTTTTCAGTCGTCAAACGATATTAGGCGTGCTGTCGTCCATTATGTAGTGGAGAATTGGGATGACATGCAAGTCTATAAGTCTATGTTTACTGAATATAATCGACTCCGAAGTATGTATCGCCCAGACTTGTCTACCTTAGAAGTAACGAAGCCTCAGAGAAGAAACAAAAGAGATAGAGATAGAGAATGGGTTCTAAACAAAGCAGTAGCTGACGTCCAAGAAATTGTGAGGTCACCTAAAAGTAAAAGAAAGAAATACCCTTACAAAAAATAAATGAGATCCCACCAAAAACATTAAATGTAAAAAAATGCCAAGTCTCTCGATGCAGTCTTTCCATCGTAAAAAGTTTTGAGATCTCATAGAAGCCAAGTCCTATTCAAAATATTTCGTAGTTATAAATCAACATTTAGTAATTGTATCAATAGTTTTCTTTATATTATAATTAAAGTGACTTGGCAATGAGCACAAATTAAAAGCTGCTTGCTGCCTGGAATTATGTGCAAATGTTACTGACGAGACCAGTGATCAGATTATTTGTTATGTGTGAATCATGATGGTCACTACCGACTACATGCTCCAATACAATAATTAAGAATACCTTACGGGCCATCGCCTTATGAAAGTAAATGAATCGAGAGTGCACTAAGACTGACTGCCGTTGCCGAAATTCGGTTGGGACGACACGGATAAACCAAAAGAAAATTAATTTTGTGATATTAATGTTTACGCATGCGGTGTGTGTAACTTTCAACTCCTCCAAATATGCCGTTTTATTTGTTTCTTCCTGTGCTCATTGCCAAATCACTATAATTATAATATAAAGAAAACTATTGATACAATTACTAAATGTTGATTTATAACTACGAAATATTTTGAATAGGACTTGGCTTCTATGAGATCTCAAAACTTTTTACGATGGAAAGACTGCATCGAGAGACTTGGCATTTTTTTACATTTAATGTTTTTGGTGGGATTTCTTATTCTGTAATAGCTACCACTTCGGGAGTGATATTCGTGAAAATATATAATCCTATTAATGTGAAAGTTTAGATGTTTGTTTGTTTGAGGTGAAAAGGCTCATCAAGTACAAAATGTACATGAATTCAATTTGGCAGAATGCAAGATGATGACTTGAATTATGACATAGGGTACTTTTCATCCCGGAAAAAAATTACCAATAAAATATTCACGCCTGATGGAACTCAGAGTACCTGAAAAGACGCCTAAAGTTTAGCATAAGTAAATTTACAGTACGAAGTCTGTCGGGTCAGCTAGTTACTAATATAAATTACATACATTTACTCACGGGCAGCTCCAAAAGTTTGTTGCAGACGGTCGAGGCGAGGTTGGACGTGGACAGTGTTATCATGCAACACTGGTTCATCTCGCCAAAGACACAAGAATAACATATAATTGTTATTATAGCGTTGTAAATAGATAAGTTACTTTACTAACACAGTACGTAAGTTTTGTTTCTGTTACTAACATTAATTATTATACATACATACATACATACATACATATACTCACGGCTATGAATCCCTTGAAGGGGTAACCAGAGCTAGGGAATCAGAAATTCCAAATTCCTCAGCCACTTTTGGAAAGTTGAGCTAGGGAAGATGTTGAAATAAAGGTTCTTGGTGATGGGTCTCCAACCGCATCGCACAAAAATCCCTTTAAAACCCCAATACCTTTAGTCGCCTCTTACGTACACCCACCGGAACAAATGGAGTAGTGCTATTCTAAGCCGACACTACACAGCATGTTTTTTTTAAATCTATATGTTGTTTTATTTCAAATAGGTTTTGTAATAAAACAACAAACTGTTCAAGACGCAGCTGCCTTCTGAAATAACATTTATTTAAATACTGGTATGGCAACCAAAGAAACTGTGTTCGTTGGGACGGAATGTACTCAGGTGAATATAAGTTGAAGTGTGGTGTGAGACAGGGAGGACTTAGTTCACCCACACTGTTTAATTTGTATATGAATGAGTTGATTGAGAGGCTCAGCGGTGCAGGTGTTGGGTGCTCAGTGGATGGGTGTTTTATTAATAACATAAGTTATGCCGACGATATGGTGCTGCTGAGCCCCTCAGTCAGCGCCCTTAGGACTTTGTTGAAGATTTGTGAGAAGTATGCCGTAGCTCATAGACTCAGGTATAACGTTGCGAAGAGTGAGCTACTAGTTTTTAAATCTGGCACTAAAACATACTCACCGCCACCAATTACTCTTCATGACTCTCCTTTACAGCAGGTGACAAAATTTAAATATCTTGGTCACTGGGTTACGGATGATTTAAAAGATGATGAGGACATGGAACGGGAGCGTAGGGCACTGGCAGTCAGGGGCAATATGCTCGCTCGCAGGTTCGCACGGTGCTCGTATGAAGTGAAAATCACTCTTTTCAAAGCATATTGCCAAACCCTGTACACATGCAGCCTGTGGACCAATTTCACCAAGAAGGCTGCCAATGCACTACGAGTCCAATATAACAATGCCTTCAGGGGGTTGCTGGGTCTGCCCTGGCGTTGCAGCGCATCGGGAATGTTTGCTGCGTGGGATACCGATGGCTTTCATGCGGTGTTGAGGAAGAGGTCAGCTTCACTGTGGGAAAGAGTGCGGGGCAGTACCAGCACCCTCCTGAAGGTTATTGCTGAAAGGGTGGATTGCCATATACAGGCTTACTGGATGTCCACTCATGTACATAGTAATTATTTATTTAAGTTCTACTAACATAGATACTAAGTCTTGTTTACTAATAAATATAAATGTATGGATATTTTTAAGTCTGAAATAAATTTTTTCATTCATTTCATTCATTCATTCATTTATTTGCCTCTTGAGATAACTTTTAATTAGTATGAAATCGAATGTTTGAAAAAGTAAATGTGCTAGGAGCTGAATTTGATTGTCATCATTATGTTATGATCAACAAATTGTATTTTTAATCGTTTTGAAAGATCTTGTAAATATATGGTGAAAGATGTTAAATGCCAACTACATCCTCCGAGATACTAATTAGGCTTATATTTTTAAATATTTACATGCTTAGAAATTCCTCAGACACTTTTAGAAATTGAGTGAGGATAAGATTATAGTCCTGGGTCTCCAGCTGCATCGGCCAACCACCACGTTATAAGCCCCAAATCCCTAAGTCACATTGTACGAAGACCGCGTAAATATAAATGGGTTATCTAATTTAGAAATATGTTACACTGTTTCATATGTGGAATTATAACAATGCGATAACTGATCTTTCGCAAGGTGGTGGTAGAGAAACACCGTCCTCGCCCGCTGGTGCCCCCGGGGACACGGCTGCCGACCGCTTCCAGTCCAATCCACCTCGAGCCCTCACATGATAAGGTTTTGATCGTTTTTAAGTTTATAAAATACATTTATACCCACGGCTCTATATCCCAATCAAGGGTAGTCAGAGCTTTAGAACTTAAGATTTCCAGATACGTTTGAAAGTTGAATAGGGAAGATTTGTTAAACTAAAGGACGGTTTTTTACGGGTCTCCAGCAAACATCGCCCATAATTACCCTAACCTTAATAATAATTCTAAGGTATTTATAAAAATAATAATTGGTAAATACAAATGCAATCACTCTGCTTTAAGGCCACACGACAGGAAACAAAACCATGTGCGAAACATAACGGGGTACGGGAGAGTAAAAAGAAACATAGCACCTCCCTTTCTCCTATAGTAAAATATGAAACGGAACTCTATCTTTTTCCATCTTCACTAACTTATATCTTCCTCATAACATACTATGACATCGCCTCGCCTTTCGTAACACTTCACCCATTCATGAGCTACCTTCCAAACTCAAGCGTGTTGCCGTGTAGTGCCGGCTTAGAATATCAATACTCTTTTCTGCCCACGGGTGTCGTAAGAGGTGACTAAGGGTATGGGGCTTTTTGTATTGACCCATCACCAACGATACGTTAACATCTTTTCCCTTATCAACTTCCAAATGTGGCTGAGGAGTTTTTTTAGTTCTGAAGCACTGGTTACCCCTTTTTGGGATTTCCGTGACTATATGTCAAGCGTGTATATAGTCTAGGGAATTTTTTAATTAACATTATAATCTTAAGATGGCTTCCTTGCAACTTGCTTATTATAAATGTACTATTAACCATTTCAAAAGCTACTTACACTTCTAGCTACATTTTGCGCCAGTTTAGCTTTCACTAAATACCCTGTAGTTATAGATGTAATAGATATTACATTTACGTATTTTATACCGATATAGAATCTGCTTTATAAGGACTTCATATTTGCCTATCTCGATCCGGAGATTTTTCAGTAGCCAACATGTTCATATCATTGTAAATATCATTTCTTTAGAAAAACTGGGAGAGGAATAGTTAGTTCCTATGCTGTAGTTACTATCCAACAGTTTTAAGTTTTATTACTACTACTAGTTATAAGGTATATTGCGCATCCTCTTCTTAGCTACCAAACATTATACTTATGTTGCGATCTCTCCAGCCACGTCCGAGCGGCGCGGTGTGCGTGACGTCAGCGGCGGGGGGCGGGGACGTGCTGCTCGTACCGCTGCTCACGTACTCGCACGGACAGCGAGTGACGGTACCGAAGTAACTATGCTATAGTTACTTACTTATTCTATTCTTATAGTTCACACCAAATACCCAACGCGGAGTTGGAGCTACTAAGTAATACTTGACGTGTACTAGAGATAAGCATCACGAGTGAAATAATCAAAAAAACAATCCATTACTTTTTAAACTGCTCTCAACGCTCAACTTACGTAAGCAGTTCCAAACAAATACGTCAAGTTACTTAGTTTATAAAAAAGTATACTAGTAAAGCATTGCTAAATACTTAACCCTACTCTACGAACATACCCCAAAACAGAGTAGCTACAGCCTGGGAGATTATATTATTTATTAATAAAGAATCTTTGGTGATGTATCTCCCACCATATCGCCTAAAATTTTCTTCAAAAACCTTATACCCTTAGACACATTCACAACTCACGCCACACACAAGAAAAAAATGGGTAGATCTATCCTACACACACAAGACAATATACAGTTTATACCGGGATTTTTAGAAAGACGATAAATAGTAGTGTGGATTATATATTATAGTGTTTCATATGGTCGGCATATAGCCGCAAAAAAATAATATTTGCATTCTATGGTCCACTTTATATAAGATCTTCTTGAAAACACATTTCAATCTATTAAAACTTAGCCTTCTATGTACTGCCAGCGTGAGTGACGTCAGAGGCGTCGGCCGCGTGGAAGCTGGCACGAGCGCGCGCAGCTCCACCGAGTTCAAGAAGCTGGTGGAGGCGGCTCGACCCGCCCCCGCGACCCGCACCGTCGTACAACACAAAGTAAGGCAATGTTGAAATTTTTGAATTGCCAGTACTGACGAGACAACGTTTCGCCTTAGTATATATGGAGTAGTGTGCTTCGTTTAATTCTCCTCTCCCCATATTAATCTAGAGTTCAAGTTGAACGTTGACAAATTGGTATAGCTTCCGTACTCTATATACAAACAACGTGTGCATATCCAATTCCTACACGAACAACAATTGGCTTCGACCTCGTTTTTAAAACATGCCCTTTTTAACCGACTTCAAAAAAAGGAGTGTTCTCAATTCGACCGGTATATTTTTTTTTTTTTTTTTATGTTTGTTCGCCGATTACTTTGCCATTTATGAACCGATTTTGATTATTATTATTTTATTCGAAAGAAGATACTCCCGGATTGGTACCATGATGAGGATATCAGGGTCTGATGATGGGATCCGTGAGAAATCGTGGGGATCCCTCAAATTTTATAGGCAAATGTACCGCGTTTTACATATTTTCTGAACTTATATTAGCATTTGCTTCTGAAAATCATATTGTTAGGCTGCTGAGCTAATGATAGAAGGTGTGGATCCTCAATCACTAGGTATTAGGAAACAGTTCTTTCCACATTCTATATAGATTTATACTCCTCTTCGTAGCTTTTATGAAGAGAAGTACAGGTTCACTAAACATTTCTTTTGTTATGTTATTGTTACCGAGAAAGTACCATGAGACCAGGATCTGATGATGGCATCCCAGGAAATCGAGGGGACTGTCGAAACTCACAATTATGTGACAGTGTATTTGTTCAAAACGCCGATAGGCCTGCCCTGTATAACGTGAGAACACTGCCTAATAAATAGTGGGTACTCTGAACAACAGGTGACAATGTCACGTGATATTCAGAAGTATTACTACCTCTGCTAACCCCTTCAGGGATATTCGGCGTGAGCGTTTGAGTCTTTCTTGAGATGTAGAATTGAAGACCATCGCCTAACGTTAATATATATCTATCGCCTAACGTTTTAAATGATAATACGTACAAAAATCAATTTACCCTACAACTACAAGGTAGCCTACATTTTACATGTATATGAAGTTCGAAATACACACTTCTTATTATCAATTATCATCGAGGCTGGCACCGGCTCACAAATTAATTTAAGAGAATTGTAATATTTAGGTAGGTTGAACTGACGCGTGTGGAATAAAGAAATTGCTAAGGTATCAATCACAGTACTCATATTCAATTAAAAAAACTTATTTCGTACTTTTTAGTACTAGATTGTTTATTTTCGGTTGTTTTTCTATAAAGTCGGTTTTCTTTTTGTTAAAAATTATTATATTTTATATTGATAAAAGACATGAATGGTTTATACAAAAAAGAATATTTAGTTCAGCTAATATAAATAAATTTAAATGTTCCATTCAAAACATTGTTTGGACAAATATTATTAATTTTAATGTAAGTGTAAATGAAAACTACGAAAGTTTTATTCATACTATAAAAAATGTGCTAAATAAAACTATCCCCAAAATTAAAGTAAAATTAAAAAATTACTGTAAAAAAGGCTGGCTAACTACTGGGATTAGAATATCTTGTCGTAATAAAAGATTATTAAGATCCTTTGTATCAACCACCAATAATCAACTATTGAAATCACATTATAAACTGTATGAAAAAACTTTAAAAAAACTTGTCAATACATCAAAGAAAAATAACTTTATAAAAATTCTAAAAAAATCTAAAAACAAAATAAAAACTATGTGGAAAATTATTAAAGAGCGCACAAATAAAAAAGTTAAGAAAGAAAAACAAAATATAAATTTAAATTTTAATAACAATACTTTAATTACAACCAGTCCTTTTGAAATAGTACAAATATTTAATGATCACTTCGCTTCTCTAGGGCAAAATAATACAATCCCTGCTCAACAGTCATCAGGTAGCCGATTCGACACCACTAGAGTAGAAAATACAATATACCTCTGCCCCACTTCTTTTCAAGAAATCAATAGATTAATTAAAAACTTAAAAAACAAGTTTAGTTATGGAATAGACGAAGTACCGTCAACGTTGATCAAAGCTTGTGCTGATGAATTGACATGGCCTATTACTATGCTAGTTAATCAGTCTTTTGAACATGGTATTTTCCCAGATCAACTAAAGACTGCTATTATAGTGCCTGTTCCCAAACAAAATAAAGTAAAAGATGTAGATAATTATAGTCCAATTGCGCTATTGCCATCATTTTCAAAAATATTCGAAAAAGCGATGAGCAATCGAGTAGAAAAATTTTGTGAAAAATATAATATATTGAATGAGAGCCAACACGGATTTAGGAAAAAAAGATCGACCATCACAGCAACCTTCAAATACATACAATCGGTGCTTGATATATGTAATAATAAAAAATATGCCGTTGGGATATTGCTAGACATGAAAAAAGCTTACGACAGAGTCCTCTATGATATTCTTCTAGAAATATTGCACAACTTAGGAATACGTGGTGTTGCCCACAAATGGTTTGTCTCATATTTATCAAAAAGAGAACAATTAGTAGAGCTCGAAACCTACGACAAAAGTACAAATGAAATTAAAATGGTGAGATCAGAAAAGAAACAAATGACTGCGTCTATTCCACAAGGAAGTGTTATAGGTTGCCTATTGTTTCTCATGTATATTAATGAGCTACCCAAAATAGTAGGCGTAACTAGTGTTTTGTTTGCCGATGACATTTCTCTTTTAATAAGTTGCCAAAATAACTACAAAATTAAGTAAATACTAGATACATTAATGAATAAAATTGTAAATTGGATGAAGGCATATAACCTTGAAATAAATTTCAAAAAAACAAAATTAATGGTGTTTCACCCTCCGCAAAAAACGACTTTCGATCTAACTTATGAGTATAACAATAACAAATTAAATGTAGTTGACGAATTCTCGCTTTTAGGTATTAATATTGACACGCACATTAACTGGAAAAGTCACATCAATAAAATAGTATCGAAAATTAGTAGATTTGTTTATGCTTTAAATGAAATTAAAAAGACAACAAATTTTGAAACCGCTAAGGCCGTATACTATGCATACGCCCATTCCTGGCTCAGTTACGGCATAATATTGTGGGGAAACAGTACGGAAGCTCCAGCCTTACTTACATTGCAGAAAAAAATGATTCGGATTATTGTTAACATCGAACAACTCGAAAGCTGTAAACCGCATTTTAGAAATAACAAAATACTTACTGTTCCATCTATTTATATTATGGAAATGTGTAAATTTGTCAGAAATAACCAAGAACTGTATAAGAATCGCGATGAATCTCAGACGTATTACTCACTTCGGCATAGAAATAAACTGACCCTTCCAATTTCAAAATTAACTCTACACACGTCTAGCCCATTCGTTATGTCAATTAAAATATATAACCATCTTCCAAACTCGTTAAAAAATATAGAACCATATGCAAAATTTTCAACAAAACTAAAATTTTTCTTGATCAGTAAGTGCTATTACAGCATAACAGAGTACTTAGAAGAAATTTAGGATGAAAGAGTGCTAGAAACGGCCAATATTACATGAAAATGTATATGCTCTAAAGTTGTGCTTGTGTATGTATTTGTTTTGTGTGTGTTTGTGTGAGAATGAAAGTTATAATTTCTTCTATTGAATTTCCTCCTCCTCTCCTATTTAATTTAATTGTAAAATAACTTAGATATAAGAAATTGCTGTGCCCCACCGGGTCTTCAATGTAGAACTGTTATAAATTATGAAATAAGAACTGTTATACACATTGATGAATGCAATAAACGATTGATTCGATTTGATTTAAGACATCAAACTTAACAACTTTGCCTATGGAATGCTTATCTAAAATATTGCAATTTTCAAAATATTTAATAATTAAAAAGTGTCACTGCCTATATCAAACTGAGAAAGTATGGTGAGTTTCTTAGCCTAAGCTAAAATAAAAATAAAAAAACATATGGTCAAATCACAAGATGTTTTTTTTATTGCCAATTGGCCTAGACCTCGTTTTTAAAACATACCCTTTCTGTATTTTAAATTGATAAAAGACATCAAACTAAACAACTTTGCCTATAGAATGCTTATCTAAAATATTGTAATTTTCAAAATAATTAATACATAAAAAGTGTCGTACCTAGATCAAATTAAGTAATTATAGTGAGGTTCTTAGCCTCAACTAAAATAAATAAAAAAACATCTAGTGATTTGACCATATGTTTTTTATTTTAATTTTGGCTTAGGCTAAGAAATTAATTATTTTGAAAATTACAATATTTTAGATAAGCATTCCATAGGCAAAGTTGTTAAGTTTGATGTCTTTATCAATTTAAAATATAAAAAGGGTATGTTTTAAAAACGAGGTCGAGGCCAATTGACTCGTTTTGATAGAACTCGAGTAGACGGACCCTTGGCGGAAAACCAAAGTATAATCGAACTATCTGTTGCAATGATTGAGCACGAGTATTCTATGCGTAATCAGTATGTTTCGTGGTGTTTTAGGTAAAGAAGCAGTCAATTTGGCGAACGATAGGTCAAGTATCCGAGAGTGATTACACGGACGCAGGTGAGACAATCGATTAATGCTGAAGGCCCATCACCAACAATCTGTACTTTACAGTCTTTTTCCCACTCATGTTCTCAAAAGTGGCAAAAGAATTCTAACTTTGAAGCTTTGGCTACACCCTTTTGGGATGTATAGCATTGAGTGAATATACAACCTGTATATAAGTAACGCGCAAGAGGTAGGTATATAATAGTTTGATCAGATTTATTCACTTCTTGTTGGTTTCATTATCCCACCAGTAAAGGCCACTAAGCAACTGAGACTTCATTACAATAAATAGTGCATAAGAAAAGTATTTTTATTTGCATGATGTGCAGGTCCGGAGTGCGTGGAGGTGCTGTGGTGGGATGCGGGCGGCGCGCGGTACCTGGTGTCGGCGGACCCGCTGCCGCAGTCCACGGCCGGCCGCGTGCTGGGCCGCGCCGAGCGAGCGGTGCGCCGGCTGCTGGCCGAGCTGTGCGCGCTGCCCAGCTGTCTGCTGGCCGTGCACATCGCGATTATACTGGCTACGCTTAAGTATGGACTCTGTACCGCAGTGTATTATTTTTAGGGCAACAAGTCATCGGGAAACATGCCTATACTTGCGTCATGTCATGAGTAAACATTGGAACTATGGATCGCTACTCTGTACGATCCTGGTAGAACTTTCAACCATCATTTAAACTATTATCAATCTCAATATACATGCTCTTTTATTCTTGACACTCTGGACGCCCCTTTTTAGGTACATTCATGTCTTTCAAAGTTCAGTTCTACTATTGTTACCATCCAAATAGGTAATGTCGCTTCTTTAGAATGAATTACTCGGCCACTTTTGAGAAGTAATAAATGCTGAAATAAAGGGTTGTTTGGATTGCCTATCATATCGCCAGCCACTTAGATTCGAAGATCTCTTGCGAAACCCACAAACTAACAAAATGCTTCAT
>OY755171.1:410402-502463 GCA_963576735.1 Bedellia somnulentella
AACAACACTCAATTATCTCTATCATCGATTACTTATCGTTTTGTATTCGGATGGAAACTCATTATGTTTTACCAATCAACGGCTTTGCAGAATTTGTAAACTCAGAGGTCAGATTTGTTGACAAATAATACGTAAATGGCAAAGTGAAAACCATGTCCAGCAACAGATGTTTTATGTCTGGGGTCGACAATAAGCGACTCTTTTTGCGACCAAATACCGGACGAATAACGTTAAAACCATAAAAGTTGGGCACACTACAAACAGCAACCCCATTCAAAGTCCTTTTAGCTCTTCTCCATAAGGGAAATTATATCGAGAGGGAAAGAGTATCATGACGTTGGCCAGTAATGAAAGTTTACTTTTTGAATACATCTCTTAAAAACCTTTGTTGGTTGTCTATTTTGAAATTATATTTTTTCATTTCATCGAGCGAAAATAATTTTAAGAGTGTAATTCAGGACATTATATTTTTAATTCTTATCCTTTCTTAACGAGTGCCAATCACATATTGGACGGCAGTTCATGTTGTTGAAAAGATTAATCTATGGATCTGAATATTGAAAAAAGAGGTAGGGATGAAGCTGCAACTACTGTCAAGCATTAAGGCCGAAACAACTAGTCTCCAGAAGCGCTATAACTTCCACATTGACAGCCAGAGAGTGTCGCGGCAGTGACCAACGCAAAAACACATACGAGGTAACGAATACTCGTAGCGGAGCAAATGCACAGGCTTTACGACTGGTAAAGAAAAACACCACTAAAAGATAACATACATAACATAATATACATATACTCACGGCTCTAAATCCCTTGGTAATAATAAATAAATAATTATGGTGACGGGTCTCCAACAGCTTCGCCCAAAGATCACTTAAGAAGCCCCTATACCCTTAGTCGCCTCTTTACGATCAGCCACGGGTAGAAATGGGGTAGTGTTATTCTAAGCCGACACTACACGGCAAAACACTAAAAAGGCACTAAAAGATAAACTGAACAATTCACCAGCCTTTTAAAACAAGTCCAGACGTAAGAATCTTCATGAAAAGAAATGAGCATTGGCTCACTAGATATTATACTAGAAATTGCTTACCACCAACCTAAGAAATCAGGGAAAGCGCCAGGAATATGACATTGTGCACCTCGACATGCTGAGGTCAGCTGCTGCTGCTACAAATTTTCTCGCATATGGGTTAATGGACGAGGACCCAATGAAGAGACACAAGGTCTCTTAATGAAAGTCACAAAGAAGGAAGACCTGATGCGATGCGATAATTATGGTGGGGAATCACAAAACTACCATCCACTGCAAGTTCTAGCGAAAAATCTGCTTAACCGCATCGCTCCTGCAGAAGCTGAGGGTGCCAACAGAGGAGCAAGCATGCTTCAAGTCAGGACGCTCCTGCACAGGCTCAACCAATACCACGCGCATACTAATCGAGCAATTCGTCAAATGTTAGTCGAAACCGAAAGTACTCCTGGCAACCGAAAAAGCCTTCGACACTTTGAACTGGAGCGCGTTGTGGTCTTGTCTATTATAAAGTGATACATGAGAAGGAGCCAGGTAAGTATTTTTCTGACGTTAAACAAGGATCATCTTATCGCCGCTTCTCTTTGTTGATCTGTTGGACGACGTCATGAGAACAATCGTCAAAATAACTCGAGGTGTGAAGTGGTGCATATCTGTCTTGACCGATTTGGATTACGCGAAGACATTGTTGTAATTTCGACAACTTTAGCCCAATTAAAAGCGGAATTTGGAGAGCCTTCAAAAGCAAGCAGAAGTTCATGGTCGACCATGCGGATAAATGCTATAACGACAAAACCACTAAAGCTCCAATTTACACAACCAGAGTCTATTCGTAAGTTAATCTACCTATCTGCCTCGGTAGCATAATAAGATTTCAAGGAGATGCAGGCGGAGATACTGTGTAAAGGACAAGGAGGGAAAGGCAGCTTTTGCTTAACTGCGGTTTAAAAGGAATCGGATGACATTTTTCATCGCATAAAGTTACTAAACCCTGAGAAAATGGAGTTGGGTTGGGCACTCATTTGAATAGGCACCACCAACGCCGGCACTGCTTTTGTCCGAGTTAAATGCGGCCAATGAAGTCGCAAAACTCAGAAAGGTGTGGCGGGAGAATGAGCAGGCTCTGAGCATCAGTGAGGTACCCATAGGACGATAGCAATTAAACATTATATGTTTGTAAATGTTGAGTCAAAAATATCTTACGAGACTCTAAAAAAACAATATTAACATTGCCGTTTGCGGCGTTTTAGTCATTTAGTAACTTAAATTGATCTAAATAAATATGTTGACGACCAGGAATTTGCGGATATTTGCTTGTTTGTCGAAGTCTTTGCTAGGAAGGTAGGAGAGACGGTGTCGAGTGTAGTGTAGGCATAGTGTCGTGTAGAGCAGTACACACCTCAGTCTCCTTGGTGTCGAGCAGCTGGTGCGCGGCGTCGAGCGCGGTGAGGTGCGCGAAGGTGAGGTGCAGGTGCGCGTGCAGCCGCAGCAGCGCCAGCTCGCGGAAGTGCGCCGCGTACAGGTGCGCCACCACGTGGAACAGCAGCCGCGCCACGCGCCGCACCACGCCGCCGAACGACAACGGGAACTCGTTCGCTGCAACGCAATACACCACGTTAAGTACCATTATCTCAACAAGTGCCACGCAAAGATGTCGTAAATAACCCATCTTGCAATGCCTTAGTCCGTCCTGAGCATAAAAATAAACCGACAAACTTTAACCCTAAGGAGAAGTGAGCTCAAATCCTGAGTCAGGCTTCCATCAATGAAACTTTTCTAAATCATATATTGGCTTCATTTATCAAGCTTGTTAGCGGTGAGAGAAAAGATAATAAAGAAATACAATTGGCTAAATTGCACTTAGTCATATGGCAGTGTTAATACAAACATATACGGCTATAAATACATGGAAGCGATAGCCAGAGCTATACAATTAGAAATTCCTCAACCACTTTTGAAAGTTTAGTAAAGGTAGTAAAATAAAAGTTGGTGATGCGTCTCCAACTCCATTGTATTCGTACAAGGAAGAGATAGGCATGCTCCCTATCACGAGAATGCACTCTCCAAGCAAAAGTAAGTAGTCTGAACATCAGGTTGAAAAATATAGAATTATGGTAACTTTGCCACCCTTTAGGTGGGATCTTTGAAGAGTTTGAATGAAATTAAAAAGCCCGTTTTTTATAGGTATTATTTTTTATGGATATAAATTTAACCCCTAGAAAAGTACAATTTCGACGCGTAGTAAGTGACACTAAATACAATTAATAATATAAAATAATTGATATTGAAGACCAAAAAAACCACATCTATATGCATCTTGCAAATGATTGCTTGCAGCGGGGATCGAACCTGAGACACATCATCTAGGGGCATTTAGCCTAATCGGTATAAAACGAATGATTTCACGTGGTCAAACAAAGACTTTGAAATGAACTACCAGACATTTTTAGAAACAATGCATATAAGACAATTAAAACTGTAGATGATAACAAAAGGGCTAAAATGACACCAATGCAGATGGAAGTAGAGTGATTTCGTCTTCTAAACGATTGAGCAACGCAAAGGAAAAATTACAAATGTCAATATGACTCGTTTATTAAATTATTGATGTGAACACGTCATCGGTAACTGTAACTAGATCGGAGTAATTGCATTACGCTGACAACATGTAATTGGAGATATTACTGCTGCGGTTATAACCGATTTCATTTTTCATATTTTAATAACAATGGAAAAATTACGATATGCTGCGCCATCGTATTTAGATTTAATCAACATATGAACCTTGCCGACTTACTTATACGCATTGCTTACAAAATGGAATGGTTTAGCCAGCGCTGGAACCTAAGAACAAGATAGAAAAAATATAGAAAACAGAAGTTAGGTAAGCGGTACAAAAAACAACATTTATTGCAATCGTGTCGAATCGAAAAGCGGAATATTCCGGATTCCATTTTATCTAATGTCCAAAAGCTAGTCTTCGTAATGCCGTTTATATCTGACTTTATTTTGTTTCATATCTTATCTGTTATCAATATCGCACAGTTTTATTCAAAGCTGATAATTTTACTTTGACATATCAATGAAAACCATTAGCGGTATATATGTCACTGTTTTAATGCAACACTTTTTACAACCTCGCTGTTATTTATAGTAATCTCAGAAATAGTGTTAGTATAAACCGAATTGGATACATACACTAACGACTCGCAATCTAAAAGGGGTTACCATTCAGAATTAAATCTTCCTCAGCCAATTGTGGAAGTTAAGTGGGAAATATATGGTAAAATAAAGAATGCCTATCTGCAGCTGATTACTTTAAAAGCTTGTTACGGCACGCGTAGAAAGAAATTTGTGTTTTATTGTAAGCCCACACCGCACAGCTTATTCGACTTGGATATTATATTACAATTCAAGGAATTCAAATAATTGCGGAAAATAAAACAGATATTTCTGATGAAATCGCACACTATATCCACATCCAAATACAACAGATGAAAGGTTGATACATCACCTATGAGATTTTATTTACACTGCACTATTTTTATCATTTAGTTAACCACTTTTAGTAGTAAAAGGCTTGGCTAGCAAGGTTGTATCTCGCTCTTTAGCTGTGACCAGCGATTTACTTCGTTGAAAAATTGAATTGTTGTAAAGAAAGCAAACGCGGTTATATACCAGCATTACATTACATGGCAGTCGATGGTTCGTTAAGAGTTTATAATATTCGTATTTATTTATAGTTGTATTTTAAAACACAATTAGATGGAAATGGGTTGTGTTCTTCTACGTCGGAATTTCACATATTTTGACTACAGCAGTAGTGATACTAAAATTATAAATACGAAAGCGTAATAGTATTATGTTGTACGAAACGCCTATGGAAACGTGGGTTATTGAGTGATTTATTGATGAATTGGCTGGAGGCCTATCATCCTTTATTTGTAAAAGTAAACAAGCAAGTGATGGATCCGCGGATGTGGCTGCCCTTTTCAGAGATTATAGCCGGAGTATAATTACATAAATTTAATATTCTTACGTGTTCGTGAACCTGTTTCAGGATTGCGCGGATTATATAGAGAAGCTGTTTCCATAAATACACTAACTCATTGGTGTGTGTATAGAACTGACTACCTGTTTGTCATACCAATGAAATATACTGTCAGTAAGGCACAACCACACATTCAGATTAAATAGAGAACCTGTTAAAAAAGGCAGGTGTCCGAAGCGTGAGGAACAAAAGGGCAAGTATGAAAAGACAGCTTGGAGTGTAGCATGTATGTCCTTACAAATTCCTCGCGCTCACCTAACATTCATCTTCTTCGTACATTCCCTTTTCACTCACTCCAGATTCTCGCTCCAGGGATCTATAGGTAAATATTAGATGTGCCTAGTAATAGCACTCCCACTCACCATATTTAGTAGGGAACTGCGTCTCGTCGGTGACCGTCTTCTGTATGTAAGTCATGACGTAGTCGACGTACTGCGGCGCGGCCAGGCGGCTCTTCTTGCCGCGCTCGTCGTACCACGCGTACAGCCGGCCGCCCGGACCGGACATGTCCGGGCACGACGTCGCCGTGCAGAACTCCGACACGGCGCCGTACAGCAGGTTCACGTGCTCGAATAGCGCCAGGGCTGGAATGTAAGGTCAACAAGTGAGTATGATATGCAGTGCCGAGAGAAGCAGAAATATAGCAGGATGTTTCAAGATTATTTAAGTCAACTTTATCGTGACGTGTTTTTGATATATTTTAATGGTTGAGAAAGTATTAAACAATCATACCTATTCTATTAATTCATTATAAACCTATTCCCAGACCGAATGTGTATGCATACATACATACATATACTCACGGCTATAAATCCCGAGAGGGGGTAGCCAGAGCTAAGGAATTAGAAATTCCTCAGCCACTTTTGGAAACTTGAGTGGGGAAAAGATGGTAAAGTAAAGGTTGTTGGTGATGGGTCTCCAACCGCATCGCCCTAAAATCCCTTAAAAGCCCCAATACCGTTAGTCGCCTCTTACGTACACCCACCGGAAGAAATGGGGTAGTGCTATTCTAAGCCGACACTACACAACACAGTTGGTAATAATACACATTGATTTTTTTAATCATTGTAGTCATATCACGAACTAGTTATGTTAGAGAATCAAAGATCCACCACTTTTAGTAACTGCTCAGGAGGGTGCTAAGAAATCGTCCTTTACGAAATATGGGAGAAGAAATGTGGTAGACAAAATTATTTTCCTACCTTTATCATCTTTATCAATTTATGTAGAAATCACCTAGCGTACATGGTACAGAAGGCAAAACGCAATTTACAACGTATACATTATAAAGTAGATATGCAAAATCCCAACTAAGTTGGCCTGCTCACGAAATGCTTCTAGGCGCTACGAGAGCTTCGCCACATATTAAAAGAAAGATATATAGACGAGTTCTTAATCCAGTCGATATGAAACTGAAGCTAACGCCCGATTTCTGAATTGAGTATTCAAGCTTAGAACGACTTAAGTATCGTTATGTCTTATCGGTTGTCAAGATTTTAATGCGACAGAACGATACTTAAGTGGTTCTCAGCTGGAATACTCTATTCTGAAATCGGGCGTAAGAGTTTATCACCTGAGCAAACATAGCGTGTCAAAATTTTATAGAGACAAAATTCCAAACATACCACATTGACAAAATAGACAAATTTGTCGCTATTTCTATCTAGGAATGTGGTTTCATAATGTCTTTAAGTTGAGATATCGATCAGTAACGCCTGGGAACATGATTGATCTCTTCGTATCAAATTCGTCACGCACAGAGGAGATATACAAGAACAAGATGTGTTAATTTAGAAGCTAGTAGCTTTATTTTTAACCGAAACAATTTGTGACATTCCAAATCATACTAGTAGTCTAAGAGCCCGCGACGGCCAGACCTTAGTTATAGTATAAAGTCTAAAAGTTTCTCTGTGTATGCCCACTATACAGGTAAGAACGATCCCAGGCTATGAAACTTGGGTCGCCCCGGCTTTGGCAGGTAACAGGTAGTAAAGGTGTGTAAAAATGTATCTCAAATTAGGTATAGTATAAAGCTTAGTTTTCATATATTTTATTAGTGGTGATCTTAGAAATCGCCTCGTCCACAGCCAGACACTTAGTACAGTTGCAACCCCCTGCCAGACACCCTTAAAGTACGGTTAATTTTAATGATACTTTAGTTATAGTATAAAATCTGAATTTTATATATGTTATTTGGAGAACTATAAAATGATGTTTCCTCAGTAGCCAGACAATTTGTATGGTTCCCCTATATTGCCAGACACGTTAAAGGTCTATTGTAGGTGCGAGCGCGAGGGGCATATGCATAATGGGTTGTAGAGTTTTATATGCTTTATTTAAATATTTAATTCAATAAAATTTACAATATTTTGCAAACAATTTTTTATATACTATAAGGAGGGAATAATTATTGTGATAGTAAAATATTCAATGAAAAACAAGTTTAATTATAATTATAGCTAGGGTATACAAAGTAAAAGAATAATATTTTAAACATGTATTAATAATATTATGAAATTTAAAAAAATATTCAATTATTTTCATCGTCCTCGCCGATATCTTCATCAACCTCATCACTGCTACTTCTGTCTGTCGATTGGTCGTCGTCAATATCTCCTTCTTCGTCATTTTCTGTAATAATAAAACCAAATTAATATAATTGCGAATAGTTTTAAATGTTTCTTTAATAATTTAACATCATAATTACATACCTGACAAAGTTGTTAAAGAATCACTGACATAATTTGGTAGCTGATCCCCTTCAAACCATTTAAAATGATATTGGTCATTTTCCAGAACCCAACCGTTATTTTCAGGTTTGTAAGAAGTTGGATTTTTTCGGTGAGCATTGTTCCAAATTGTACAAATATAATTTGCTCGCAAATTTTGCTGTAATAGTTCACTTTTACAAGGTGGTAAACTGCTAGCGTCGAAATTTCGCAATTTTTTTCGATTAAAAGATTCATTCACATCAGAGACTGCATAAGAATTTATAAAGATTTGAAGTCTAGCCGCATCAACATCAAAGATATTATGAACAGTGTATATGTAACAGTGTATGCATCGCCCAAAAATCCAATAAAAAGCCCCAATACCCTTAGTCGCCTCTTACGACATCCGTGGGTAGAAAGAGGTAGCGACATTCTAAGCCGGCACTATACGGCAACTACGGCCGGCACGGCGTATAAAGTGACTACAAATAAATTACAGATAGTATACACGGACTTTCTCATCGCTGACTTCACGAGAAGTAAGTACAGAAATGAACAAATGTAATCGAATATTACATGTAATCGATTATTTGAGCATAGCTTTTCCTTCCACCGGCCACTTTTGATATAAAGGAATGAAGCCTACTGGGGTAATACCTATGAGCACCTTTGCAGTAAATCCTTCCTTGTAGTGTGAATACCACCACACACGCTTATCAACTGTAGATGGTATTTCTACTTGAAACTCTGTACAATCAATAATAAAAAAATAATAATAAAAAAAAATAATAAAAATTTATTCAGTTTTCAAAAGTACATAATATTCGTCTTAACCTAGTAAGTTATTTAAAGTACAAAATATAACATTTTCCTGTTCCTGAGCTAGGTAATTTACCTGTATTTCAGGCAACAATAAACAAAAAAGGCTTAAACTATCAGTTTTCATATAATGGTATTGGTAAGTAGTGTATAAATTATTATCAGACTCGATTGTATCTAACTAATTGTATTATTATGATAAAAAAATAAAAACATCTTATATTAACTTATTATATTAAGCAATTCCTCTGATTCCGTGTATGTAAGATTTAAAAGCCACGATTGAAGTTTTTTCTTGCATTCAAAGGTGTTTAAGTTATATAATACTAGTAATCTATTAATTTTATTATATAAGTATGGACCTAAAAATATAAAGAATCTATTTGTAATGGAAAATTTTGCACTATAAGTATTCAAACATACTATATCCTTTCGCCTCCTGTTTAGTGTATCAGGGTTGAAGTGTAAGCTAGCATGCTGCTTTAGAACAGTGAATAGAATAAAGAGCTGGCGCACAGTTAGCACTTTGCATTGTTTATATAGTTCGGTAGTAGGGAAATAGAAAGGGCGCGCTGTGGCTACTTTAAGTAGCGCTCTTTGAGCTCGTTCCAGTTTTAACATAGTGGTAATGCCAGCACCTCCCCAAGATTTTATGCAATAAGTCAGTAAGGATTGACCAAGCGCTTGATAGATTTGTTTTATTAAAGCGTAGTCACATATGTGTCTCAACTTTTTAAATATTACTATAAGTTTTCTAATTCTATTACAGAGTGCATTAATATGGACCTTAAAAGTTAAAGTAACATCGAGAGTAATTCCAAGATATTTGATGTTAATTGCTTTGGAGATAGTTGAGCATGGGCATGGTGCGCTATCAGTGCAAGTGCGGTGATGTGCATAAAGCGGGGTGTTAGCGAGTAATGGTGTAGAAGTGTTCCTTGCGAAGATCATATACATAGTTTTATCAGTGTTCAAGGACAGAAAATTATTAAAAAGCCAGTCATTCACAATACTAAAGCCAAATTGAGCGAATTTATAAGCTTCGTCTATAGTTTTTGCAGAAAAAAGTAAGGCTGTGTCATCTGCATATGAAACTATGGTGCCGTTATTAAGTTGGAGATTACATAGCTCATTAATATAAATCAAAAATAGGCTGGGTCCTAAGATACTACCCTGAGGGACGCCATAGGGGTGGTTTTTTGAAAATGTGCTATAATTGTCTCCAATTTTTAGGCACTGAAGTCTATTACTAAGATAACTTTCAAATAATTTTAACTGAGTATCCCGAATGCCGATATTTTCTAATTTTCGCAATAAAATTGGAATTGAAATTGTATCAAAGGCTTTTTTGAGGTCGAGAAAAATCCCTATAACATGCATACCTTTGTCCAAATTTTGCACAATTTCATTTGTAAGGCAATGGACTGCGTCATCAGTAGATAACTTTTTACGGAAACCAAATTGACAACTTGAGAGAAAGGATATTTCATCTAAATATTTTATTAACCTACTGTTCATTATTTTTTCCAAAATTTTAGAGAAAGTGGGAAGAAGAGAAATCGGTCTGTAATTATTTGGTTGGTTTTTATCCCCCGATTTATAAATCGGAATAACCACAGCTTTTTTTAATGACTCGGGGAATATACCTTGAGACAAGCAATTTTGAAATATGAGAGTTAACGGAGGGGCTAGTATATCCTTACAAAATTTCAAAACTTTACATGAGATGTTATCCCATCCGGGGGCACTATTACTTTTTAAGTTATTTATAATACCCTCTACTTCAGAGACGTCTGTATCGATCATAACAAACGATTTAAGCCTTGAAGGGTGTTTAGAATTAGCTTGATAGTATTTTTCAAAATTTGCCTGTTCAGATAAATTCTTACCAATGTTTATGAAAAAGTTATTTATAAATTCTGCTGACTGTGTGGGAGTTGACCTTAGCTTGAATAGTTCGTTAGGGATATCATTATGTTTTGTCGTGCAAGTCTTTTGTTTAATGAAATTCCAAATTAATTTGTTGTTACTTCCCGCAGATTGAAGTTCTTTTTTCTCGTACTCACATTTTACATTTTTCAAAATTTTATTGCTAAAATTGCGATATCGTTTGTAAATAAGAGTAATAGTATTGTTAGTAGGCTCAAGCATATACCTTTTGTGCAACTTATCTCTATGTTTTATGCATCTGATTAAGCCAGGAGTTATCCAAGGTTTTATTATTTGGTACTTCCTGCTTTGACGAAACGTGCTTGTATTTTTCGCAATTGCATTTTGAACACAGTTAGTCACGTAATTCATGGAAAAGTTTACGTCAGTATTATTACAAACCGTGCTGAACTCTATTTGAATTAAATCACGTCTTACGTTTTGCATGTTAACACTAGAATAGCTGCGGCGGCATTTGTTATGAGTCAGCTTTAAATTCAATGTCAATAGCACGGCGCGATGATCGGTAATAGTCGAGTTAGTAACAAATGTATGTGTCAGGTAATTCGTTTTTATCATAACATGATCTAGACAGGATCCGCTGTTGTGAGTGGGAAAGGTATGGGCGGGTGATATTCCATGAAAAGCACATATGTTTAAGTATTCCTGGATAGAAGAATCGTTGTTTTCTGTTATAATGTCAATATTCAAGTCTCCAGTTAAAACAATGTTTTTTGTAGAGGCGAAAGCATGTAGTATACTGTTCAAGGATTGTAAAAAATTATCAAGTTTGCGAAAAGATGGAGAGCGGTAAAAAGATAATATGACTAAGTCCTTACTTATCAGTCCTAGACAATTACTTTCATTAACACAAATTTCTTCTATGGTAAAGTTTAACGTATCTCGTACATATATTATAATGCCATCATTTTGGTTATGTAGTTTAGTTGAGCTGTGTAATTTGTACCCTGTGAGGGTGGGTAAACTATGTGCTCGGTTTTGTAACCAACATTCAGTCAAGATAATAATATCAAAAGGAACATTAAATCGAGTTAATAATATTAGAAAATCATCGAAATTTTTGTGAATACTACGAATGTTTTGGGTTAAGATTTTAAGAGTACCTTTCTCATTACAAATTAATTGACTACACAATTCAACATCACACGAGTGAGATTCACCAAATTTTATATTGTCTAAGTCATAGATAATTTGATGTGTCATTGATAAATAAACTAAAGAACGTTTAAAAATAAATTTAAAAAAGAAGTAAAAAATGTGAAAAGAAACTTAATTAATAAGTGCTTATAGATAATAAGAAGATACGGGCGCTCTTAGGCGCCTTCATAGTTAATAGAATTTATATACCTCAATTCTGCATTCTTCCTTGCTGGGCATTCAGGGTCTCCTGTAGGATGGTTACTCGTTTTTTTAAAACGCTTGCAGGTGGCACAGGTTGGTTCCTGAGATTTTTTTATACACTCTTTGATAGAGTGTCCAGTCTCCCCACAATGGCCACAGACCTGATCAGCCTCACGACAAAACTTAGCTGAGTGTCCATATTGCTGACATTTAAAACAACGGGTCACAAGGGTGAAGTCTCTTATTTTACATGATGTCCAGTTAATGAAAATTCGCTTCTGATTCATGAGACATTTGCGAATTCCTGCGGGGACCTCAATTATGTAGTGGCAATATTTACCCTGTTTTTTACCCCCTTTATGGCTAAGTTTTATGGAGCTAAGAAATTTGTCGAATGTTGAGTCTGGATACTTATCGGCCAAATTTTGTTCATACATGCACTGAAACACTTCTTTCTCCGATAAATTTGTTGGCACTCCAACTACAACTATTCTAGGGCGGCGCTGGTTACTTTCTTCTAAAGTAAGATCGTTTGAGCAGAGTTTATTTGACGATTTGATCTTTTCAATATCCTGCTGGGACTCGGTGCTGATGATTACTCCTCCATTTTTAGTTTTTCTGAGTCCTCGTACTTGCAATTTCATCTCCTCGGGGCAGATAATTTTTTGTACTAGGGACTTGGTCTCATCACTAGATTTTTGTTTGTCTTTGGGAAATATTGTTATGGAGGCTAGATTTTGGGGTCTTACAAAATCGTTTGGTCCCTTTTTAACCATATCGGCAAAAGAAGTGTTCGTCTTAGTTTGGGACTCCAAAGAATTGCGTATAGATTGTTTAAGGTCTTGGATTGTTTCAAGGTCACCTTGTTTTTGTTCTAAGACTTCAATTTTCTGATATAAGTTCTGAATTTTAGATTGGGCGAGAAGAAGATGTTGTTTAGCCGATTGGTAATGAACTGCCATTTGACCAGTACCATTCCCGATTTTCCTACATAAGTTACTAATACAGAGCTTTTGGTCTGAGTTCAGCTTACCTTCGGTCGATACTTGGCATATTTTTTGTAAGCAGGCCTCAATGGTGTCCATCCAATATTGGATATCAGTAGTTGATACAACGCTGGAGTCCTGATGTTTTGAAGAAGCCGATGGTGCTTGGTCCATATTGTCTTCAGTGCACTGCGGAGGAGGACTGCGCCGAGTCAGTCCGCTCCGATTAAATGGACTTCCTTCCATAATAATCTCTTAGTTAAATACACTAATACAACATATTAACACTACAATAGTCTATGCGATTAGTATTTAGGTGATGCAGACATTTAAAAAAGTAATATATAAAATATTAATCTCAATAGTTAACGAGAGCTAAAATGGCACGTGCGTTCTAGTCGCAGGCCAGTAGATGTATCCTCAATATAATGACTCAAGTGTTACTGTAATTTGGATGAAAGCAGGCCGGTATTCGTAAGAAAGGTTGCTCGATGAGCAAAAGTCTTTACAATAGTATTACATCCTTGGTGCTTGGTTTTTTTTGCCAAACTTGATAATCTTCGAATTGCTTGATATTTCAGTTTTAACTTCAGAGTAACATATATCTTTGCCACTATATGTATAAATATTGCAGATGAATGTTTTTCCTTCATTTCCGATACGCGAAAATATATTAACTTGGCATTATTTGTCAATTTTAGTACTATGAATATTTTCCATCATTTCAATTACACTTGATTAGCCGCCGAATGTTCCTTTTTTTGCCACAGTGCGCGCTGTGATCGATTCGTGTTCCCCCACCCCCTACTTTGCACCTAGCGAACATATTTGTATGGTTCCCCTATATTGCCAGAACTTTAACGTGTCTGGCAATATAGGGGAACCATACAAATTGTCTGGCTACTGAGGAAATATCATTTTATAGTTCTCCAAATAACATATATAAAATTCAGATTTTATACTATAACTAAAGTATCATTAAAATTAACCGTACTTTAAGGGTGTCTGGCAGGGGGTTGCAACTGTACTAAGTGTCTGGCTGTGGACGAGGCGATTTCTAAGATCACCACTAATAAAATATATGAAAACTAAGCTTTATACTATACCTAATTTGAGATACATTTTTACACACCTTTACTACCTGTTACCTGCCAAAGCCGGGGCGACCCAAGTTTCATAGCCTGGGATCGTTCTTACCTGTATAGTGGGCATACACAGAGAAACGTTTAGACTTTATACTATAACTAAGGTCTGGCCGTCGCGGGCTCTTGCTCTATAGGGGGTCGAACAAGGGGTGAATAGTGCAGCGATAAATGTTATTGGAGAGTGTTGACACGAGCAGGTGGCGGCGGGTTGAGTGCGGCTCGTTATGTAACACTCCACACCTGCGCCCGCACCCGCCACTCGGCTCTACATACCAGCCTGTTCCTCACATTGACAACTAGGATCATCAGTTACTACCGTCAAAGAACTACGAGTATAATGTAAATATAAGGTCAAAAACCGTTCCATTGAACTGTCACCGTTTGCTAGCAAACCCATCGGTTATTTACATACAGTTACGTGAGCAAATTTAAACGTGTGTAATTACAATACACGGTGACGTAGCCCGACGCTCCACGACAAGTTTTGCATCGCTGCGGAAGCTGCTCACCGATAAGCGGCAGTTTTCAACTGAAGAAAAAGGTTATTTTTATCACTTCACGTTACATTATTTCTTTGTGACTAATTTTTGATTTGCCAACTCAATTTGCTACAATCGGACACGCACATGTTTGTTTTGATTACAACAGTGTCCTTGTCGTGATAGCGTCACCGGCACGCTTCATGGCGCTCCTTTGTCGCGGCTACACCTACCTCATCGCGGTATTATTATTTCCGTATATTTCCAGCTCAAGAGAGCCAGCGAGCGAGACCACACTAAATTATCCGGATTCTTTCCAGACTCAAATGGAAGTCTATTAGATATAAATTACATTGAGGCCGATGTTTGCCATATCAATCATATAGCCGCCCTCTTTTGTGTCAACAAGTGATCTCGCACTGTATCCTCGGAATCAATATTTGCCACCGTTCAAGTCGAATGAGGTATTTGAACTTCGTTCTCAATCGACAGTGTGAACGCAAACAGTAATTTATTTGTTAGCAACCGCCGACATCCGCGACATACTGGCGCGCCGCAGCCATATATACCTGCTTCATCACAATATGTTTATCTATTCGTGAAACTTCTAACACCATTTCATCCCCGAGCTACATTATCGCAACAAGTAACAAAAAGATTACGGCCATTGGATTTATCAAAGACTATGGCATTAAAAACTATCAAATATAAGTTTTTTTCCAACTGGACTATCTATGTATAGAGCGATGAGCCACGCTATTTAAGCTTCGTAAACCACCTTATCGAAACGTTAGCAACTAAGTCCAGCTACACTTTCGGACAGGTTTGTTCGCGGACCGTTCTCTACACATAACGGCACTTAGTATAGCAACTCATGTGTTTCATTTCATCGAACGAAATTAAAACATTTAGCTTCCAAAACCGGAATACACTTTCGCTTAAAGGATGCGCGAAGAATTCATTAATGATGCGTTAGAAATACATCCGTGACACTCTGAAAATGTCAAACCCAGCGCATTACAAAGGAAGGAAAGCAATAAAGCTGATAGCAATAAGATAGGTATCTGTTGCACTATAGTGGTTGTAAAATCAATAAAATAAAAAAGCAGTCTGTGACATCTCATTAGGATGGTGGACACGGCGCGTCGTGGTGCGTCACGCGTCGTGCGCTGCATCGCAAGGAGGAGCGTTCGGCGGCCACCGGGAGTCCACGACCCGGCTCCGCTACCGAACATGACTTCATTGTCGCCGACCAGCACGACTGTCCCGACCCGGCGGCTCGTGACCATTACAGACACCATTTTCATGGGTCATACATACCATGAATTGAAGAATTGTATAGAATATTATACCAAAATGATGAGAGCGCAGTCGAAACTACAAACGTGTTAATGGTGTTGGAACGTAGTGCAATACTCAGCACACTCGTGTCGTGAGCACGTTACGAGGTTTTTGCGTAACATTGGGGCAATACTTTAATGAAACTAAGACTAACAACAACGCATGATTGAGTCATTTGGATACATTCGGAGTCGTAAAAGAGTTACAATAGCGCTGTTTATTTGGGAGGTACCACGTTCGGGAGTGACCTTCATAGCGTTTATGGAAACAACAAGACGCCACCGGTGTTGCGCAGTAGAACACAGCTATTAAAACTGTAAGAGCTGAGCAGCTGCGCAGTAATCGAAGAGCTCGGTGACCACGAGGACAGGAAGAACGACCGGACGTTGCTCAAGTTCAATGACTCTATCGCTGAACCCAATGAGATACGCACATCAATTTCGCAATGATGATTGCAAACTTTGCGAAAATACGATAAATGGTGAATATTCCAGTCGGTCAGCGACGCGGTTTGTCGGCAATCTGTCATCAGGCGTCAAATTTCCGGCGCCGCAGCGTCAGACCGCTGGCCACTAGGTTAACGACGTCTATAAACACTCAGCAACATTATGTAGCCAATTTTCTACCACCACTGAACATCTTTGAAAAAGTATTGAAAAGTAAAAACTATATGTAAGGTTTAAGTTTGGATCAGCAAAAACAGGCTGCAGTGATACTATGTACCCACCGCACACTCTTATAGATGGTGAAATAGAATTGGTGTAGTTACATCTACAAAACATACAAACAACGGACTAAGTGTGAAAACTTATATGCACTGCAAAACAAAGTGGAACTTTTAAATAGGGGGAAAATTTACAATTTAAAGTGATATTTGAAAATTAAAAACAATTTATTTAATAATATCTTTGAGAGCCAGCCAATTCGTTAAAGTCCATTAGAAAAACCCCAGGTGATAAATAGTACTAGTGAATGTTGGGTATGGCAGAAGAAGCATGAAAGTCGACTGTGCAGTGGAACTGAGATTCCTCAGAAATATATGTAATGTAAGGTTGTGTGATAGTGAGAAATAGTGTGATTCGTGAACGAATAGGTTTGAAAGATGACGTAGTATGCAAGATAGAAAAAATAATTATAAGGCGATTTGGGCACATAAAGAGGATGGATGAAAATAAAGTAGCGAAAGAGATATATAGAGCCAATGTGGATGGGATTGTTAGTAGAGGCCGGCCTCGTAAAACATTTCTAGACCAGATAAAAAAGTTCTTATAAAGGCGGGCGTCCGAAGTGAAAAGAATAAAAGAGCATGTATGAGAAGAATAATGAATGTAAGGGAAGTAAGGGAGGTTTGTCAAGATAATACTAAGTGGCGATCGATAGTCTCTGCTTACCCCAATGGGAATAATGGGCGTGAGTATAAGTAAGTATAGCTTTTCAGAAAATGATTCTAGTATTTTAAGTAAATAGAAAGCTTATTCGTTCTGTGAGGTCGATTGAGACGGAAAACAGATAAACTTCGTATATAGTCATTCAGTCCTTCGCAATAAGTAAATCTACCATGTACACTATAAACGCTTTCCACAAAACTGAACAACGAATATGGAGAAGGATGAACGATGCAAGTCATTTAAATATCACTTTCGTCGTCACAAAAGGAGGTTTGTAGGCGAATATTTACGTGAAAGCTATAGCATTTAACACCAACTACCTTTACAGGATTAACGTTTGGAGATCAATAAAAAATCTGATACATGTAAAAGATATATCTTGGGAATAACATCACGAGATTAAAAAGATAAAAATATCGATGGAAACTAACATTTACATAAATGTAAAAGTATTAAAAACATGTTCTATTGTTAAAACATCAAACGAATGCCCATGAAACAGGAAAACCAGAAAATCAAGTTTGATGTCACGCAACTTCTACCGCAAACCGATCCTCGTATATCAAGAAGTGGCAAATCTAAGATTTGTCGTAACTAATTTGTGTAGATCCTTACCTAACACAAGCCACTAATAAAGTCAGAATGAATTATACACTTTGAGGCTTCTTTGTACAATAAATGTATCTACTAGTAGTGGCAAATCGCAACACAACAAAGAAAGAAACCACGACGAAGCAACGCAACGAAATCGATACAGTTGGTAATGTCAAGGTTGCCTACATCTCGCAATTAATGACCGCGGAGCAGGCTGCGGCGGCGTAGTGTTGTGGGGAAACCAACGGGACCCGTTAGCTCACAGGGTTTCCCCAAATCACACTGGTTCAATGTCTCACACATACCATTGAATCCCAAAGTCACAACATTATTCTAATTCATTTCCTGTATTTTTTGTTATTGTAGCTTTTACTCAATAATCTAGAGATGTTTTGAATTATTAATAGCCATCACAATGTATGATTAAATATAATTTTAAAACTTTTTATACGCCTTAACACCCTATGAGTATGTCCTTTCGACTACTTTCTACTTCAAATTATATTTTCTATTAACTGGTATACGAGCTACCAGTAGTCTATAGTATTTTAATAATATTACACATTAGTTCAATTCATTTCTATAAAATGTATTAAATGATTGTCACATCCTGCTGGCAACTTTGTTTTGAGAAAGTGTTATGAGAGTGGAATACTGACTGTGTGAGGCGAGCCACTCGTTGAGGTCGAGCCCCTGCGGCAGCTCGACCAGCTGGCGCATGTCCAGCTCGGGCAGCTTGCGCTCCAGCAGCGCCTCCTGCAGGTACAGCTTCGGGTCCCCGGCGGCCTCTCCATCGCGCTCCTTGCGCCGCGCCTTCCTGTAACGGAAAACACTTCTTACTCATCTCATCACACGCGAACCACACTAAACAATAGACGGTTAAGTAATCATTACAATAGCCTCTTACTACAATACAATCTAACTTGCAATTACATTCAATGCACTGCGTCATGTATTGAAGATAAACTTTTTACCCTCAACGAAGAGGCTGGAACGAATGTTGATATTTACGGTCCGAAAAGTGAAGGGCCCGATTCGATAGAGAAGGCCAGCGTGGGATGTCCACGGAGCAGGGCCTCGAGCTGCGCATGACCAGCTGATCACTGTCTTTATGGACTTGAAAAACTTTAAATTGTAATAAATACCTATATGATTCCTATTCCCGGAAATTGAACGTCTATTTAGTCATGTTGACGTCATATCGTAAAAAAAACAGAATCTTAAAAAAATAATGTTTAAGCAGTGATTTATTGCGACAAGTAACCAGTTGATAATAATAGTTATCAGTATTATTGCTTATCGACAAACAATTTTTTTTTAAACAAAATACAATAAAGACCAATTTAATAAGGACACGCGTTTTCACGTCGCTTGTGGGAAATTGGGCACGGAGTATGACTCGGTGAAGTGTCCCACGGACGTGATCGAGGTCACCATTGTGTGCAAAGCGGTGACAATCACTGCACTGACCTTAATAAGCCTCTAATACATAGGTATCATAAATCATAAACGTACTGGCTATTAGTTTTGTTTACAACTTAGACCTAATCAGCAACCCACGTCCCCTCGCGCTACTTTAGTATTAATGTGGTAGAGCCACGTCCGTGCGAGGGCCATACTAACTTGCCGAGGACGGTATCAACGAACACGGACAGCCACAGCATGAGTAGTTCGACGCAGCGGTCCAGGTCCATGCCGCGCGGGCCGTTGGACCCCAGCACGTCCCAACCTTGCACTCCGGGATACCACTAGAACTGATCCGCGCGATCACTGCGCTCATTTCACCGATATATCACTTCTGTGTTCACCATGCTCTTTTAAATGTGCAAATCACCTCAAACAATGAAACTCACGTTGTCCTACAGAAACTGTCACAGTTTTTTAATCGAAACTCGACATTGAGCAGTTATCGCGAGTATCTGGTGCGGCGCTCACCTGAAAGGCACGCTCGAGTAGACGTAGGAGGGCAGCGAGAACAGCACGCCGAGCACCACCGCGTGGCACATCGTAACGTTAACTGATTCCACTTGACTCGCGACTGGACGGACTGGCGTCGCGGATTGCTCGCGGTTGCGTTAGCGTTCGCGCCTCTTGCCTCTCGTTCGCACGTCCTCTTTCCGCCCGCGACAGAAACGACCGACAACAGTGCTCATGCGGCATCACTATTTTCCCAAATCTTGACCTACTATCGCACGTAAAAATAAATTCGAGCATCTCACAACAAGTCGGTCGCAATCACAACAGAACATTTCCAGTTTCGGTCGATGAAACTGAACAGTGTTAAACTTTTATTAAACACATTACTAAGTTCAAGGACAGCAGGAAAGAGCGTGGCCGATGAATACGTATTTGCTGGCAGTTGATTACATACTAAAATATTAAAAAGCTCGTTAACCTAAAAAAGTTTACATAATAAGGTGAAAATAGTGCCAGCCTATCGATGTCTCTGTTAGCAGGTAAAATCTTGGGAGGAGACAGAAGAGTCCATAAATGAAGCTATGTATAAAAGAGGAAATTTCGCATATCATAGTGATCATAGTGAGTTTCGTGTATCGTAGATCAAACAAATATACTTTTACAAAATAAATCATATCAACTATATTTATTCACGCGATTAACAATATCATTAAAAATAGTGTATCCCATTTGTCCATGACAAACCGTAAGTAGATGATGGATAATAAAAAAATGAAACTTCATAGTGTACCTACTATTTTTGGGACTAAACTTTTCACCTTTCGGTTAATCGATCGCCAATGGCAATTTTTCACTGAGCGGGACTCCAAAATTAATTATAATCAATGTAGTCTGGTAACTTCCAGAGACCGTTTAGTGATGCCAGTGCCAGGTAGCCACAACGAAATCGAAAAGGGCATACCTTATGCCCGAGAGCATTAACCTGTGGCTCGGTGCCAATATTCTGTCATACTAGAGACCACAGCATTAAATAAGCTGTCTTGTTGTCTACTGGTATTTCCCAGAAAATACCTTAATGTCAAAATGTTCTGAAATCTTATCTCAGAATAAAAAACAATTCTTCGTAATAAAATTGCAATTATACGGTTTTAATATGTTTGCCAATCACGAATATCTTAATTCCGTTAATTAATATTGATTAAAATATCTTGTTTCCTATTAAACACTTATGATTATGATTTTGAATTGCCAAAGACATCAACGTTTTGTTTTACTTAAAGAGCGCTTGTCCACATCATATGTTGAAATGATTGTGCAACTGAAGCAGTTTCAATGTTGACTGGCGATATTGCGACGAGCATCGGGCCGGCGTCGCCCACTCGTGTACACCAAACGATTAAGTTAAGTGCTTCTAGTCATCATGTGAGATTCAACTATATGAAGCTTTAGTAATCAGCCATTTACATTATCTAAGGTAGGCATAAATTGTGAACATTTAAAATGGCACAGTAATACCACCGCTCTGTCATAGTCCAGGTTTTATTGTATTCGAAATTACTGTGAATCAGAGCGCTGTGTTTTTGTGTTCCTTCTACAGTACCATTGTTATGTCACCACGTACCGTAATTTTATGATTTTACAAATTTTTATAAATTTAAATATGTACTCAAGCTTTAAAAGCAAAGTTTGAAAAGTTAACTGTATGAGAAACATCGACGTGATAGCAGTGTGAGCTCACAAACGACAATAGCGATGACACAAGCAAGTAAAGGGAACCGATTTGCTAAGTCTTCATTATGTATTAGTATTAACATTGACCCAAAGGTTGTTAAATTAACAACGTATAAATAGAAGTTTGAAGTACTTACTGACATCAACACCGGTACTCGCATGTGATGAGTTGTAAAACTTACGAGGTTGGATGTTGTGATGGGGTCAAAGGTGTCAGTGGGACCTCGTACAACAACAAAGTAGTTAAATTGAAAATTGCTGGTGTTTTCAACGAGCTGAATTTAGATGTCAACAAGGTTGTTATTTCAACTAGGACGAGTTGGTCATGCCTCCCGTGGCGTCCGCTAGTGAATGCAAAGAAAGCCACTATTAACCCTGATGTCCATTACGCTCCAATGACGTCATAACTTGGCCTTGAATGGATTTAGAACGTGGCAAAAAAGCAATCTCGCTACGCTCCAGAGGCGACAGAGCTGGAAAATAATTACTGCGTTCAAATTGTATCAGAGCGTCAAGCACGTTCCCTCAAAGACCTTCAACCGTCCAATATGGCGCGTACTTTTTATGCCTTTTGTAGAATTACAATTACAACACTAGATCTCTAGTTTTTACAATTTATAAAAGAATCCAATTACTTAACAATCCAACAACGTATCGCCACTGCTTCAGTTCTCGGTAGCAATTTAAATTTAAAAAATGATGATTTATGAAATAAAAGTGTGTTATATGTTCCTGAAACGATTCATGATGACTACTTGTCAGCGTCACGCAGCCTATCCCAGTGATCCGAACTAACTAGTGCATAAAGAAATTGTCGCAAAGAGTCGTCCGTCCATTGTCAGCGGAGTGCTTGCAGCGCACTATTAACAAAGAGCAGGAAGGTATCCATCACTCGTTCTGATGCAATTAGAACAATCGATGGGATCGGTTCGGGAGAGTCACTTATCGGAGAGTGGGCGCCGACACAAAGTCATACCTCATTACATCAAATCAAAATAATTTGAACGATTACATTTCTATCCTAGCCCAAAAACCAATTTTATAATAATGTAAGCTACTTATATTCATTAGTGTGTAATACGTCTAGTTCTATATTTATTAGTCTATTATTGCAGACCATATTATACGTAATAATTTATCGGAACTTCGTCAATAATTCTTATACCTTTGTTACGTATAACTAATGAAAGAATCGTACGAGGGAGGTAAAGTAAATGTGAATGTTACATTGGTAGTGCAGCTCTTCAGAATGTCGGCTCGATGAGAGCGTAGTACAAAAACGAGGCATTGTGCTGCGTGCGCGCTTGTGCGTAAAAACTGCACTTTCACCGCGCACCACCATCTACCCGCGCGCGATGTTGCGAATGAAAAGATGACAATTACTTTTGTTATGGTAAACTAAAACTTACAACAGTATATTTGATACGGCCATCCATCGAACCCGATTTCAGCATCCTTTACGGAAACTGTGAGGTGTGGATTCTTCCAAATTATTGAGAGTTAGTAATATAAGAATTAATTTACAAATCTCTAATGACATTTAATAAGTCATGAAAAATAACGGGCTAAATGCATTTCCTCTTTTTTGGCCAACGAAGGTTTCTTATAATTAGCAGAAGGAGACCCTTTTGCATCATAACTCAAAAGTCTGCGAAAAGGTCCCTCAGGTTTTTAAGCCACTTACGAATTTAACAGACAGTGGGTAAGGCAGTCAAAGAGATTATTTAAGAGTAGTACTTTCATCTTCTAGTGAGTTACGAAACTTCAAAAGATTTTTCATTAAAGTATACTAAGGTGTGCCGTTCTATAGAATACAAAAGAGGATGCTTAGGGATTAATTGTAAAGATAATTTATATAGTATAGGTAATTGAAACTTAATTTCATCAATGACAATTGACTTGATTTTGTAATTCTTCATATTTTGATTCTGCGTATAATGATTTAGCTGTTTTATATATAAACGGTTTGTAAAGGTGCGTTGCGGTAGGAGACCTATTCATTTATCAGTAAAAGTTTTGTATTTGCATTAGCAGAATTTTTACCATCACCTACACCAACATCAGTGTACAGTGTAATATAAAAGATCCATAGCATTTCATAACTAAAAGTTACGTTTTTAATTAGTTCCTTTAAATAAAAGATATAAATAGAATAGTAAAGAATATAACCTAAGAGAGCTATATAAAGTTTTCTGCACCAAGAACCCAGGAAGTAAATGTAGGCGATAGACAGCCTATAAGTAATTCAGAGTATGAGGCTGCAAACAAGATCAGAAGTGATTCATATCGCTGAATGTTTGATAAGGGCAGCCGCTGCATCCCAAACTTACGGAGTTACCAACACTTTGCCGTCATAATATGCCGTCGTGAATAAATGATTGGTTTATTTCCAAGTTGATCCGCCTTCTTCAGTGATATTGCGCAATATGGCGACACGTGTGTGCGATAACTGTTTCCAGTTGTTACAGGTTCGCGTCGCTTTGTTTGGTTTGGATCGATCACCTGTACTGCTAGTTTAGTTTAGCGCTGATTTGTAGACACTGCATCAAACTACTTAATGCTTTGAAAGTATTTTTCTGGTTTGAAGGAATTTGGCCTGCCCTGGATAAGTCACCGTTTAAAAACTACCAGAATTACTTTGTTTTAGGGAAAAAGTTCCTCGCTGATTTTTTGGCAGCAGGATACTATATGAATCATCAAAAGGGCGAATTATACACAAGATCGTTACGCATATCCTTTTCGAAAGACTGTCAATACCTTATTTCTCACGTAAAATATTTTGTGTCACACGCCTCATGCTATCTTTGAGTAACTAACTGCTAGTCGTCAAAAAGGCTGATTGAAACGAAGGTCTGGTTATTCAATTCAGTTCTAGAAACTAATTAATTTTGTGTTATTTCATGAAATGATCCTAATGATTACCGTAAGAGCGGGTTACTTTAGCTCTAGCGGGTAACTATGGCTCAAACCGGAAAAAAAAATAAACTTCCCACCTCATCGTTATTATGGTGGCAAACTATCTAGTTGAATTTGCTAATGTTAGCTGGCGGTATTAGCACTCGTTTTTTATTGGTTGCACAGTTCTGACATGAGTTTTCACTGTCAGTTTGAATTCAAACTTACCTGCCATGAACACTTGGACGATTTACGTCTGCAAACTTTCTTGTGAAACAGTGGGTTTTAGGTAAGTTTTACTTTATTATTTTATTTTTTGTGGTCAGAAATTTATTCATAAGTAAAATAACGGCAGAAACTATAGTGTTATCATAAGTTTGAGTACTAAAATATTCAAAATTAAGTGTGGGGTTACTTTAACTCATATATTCGGGTTACTTTGGCTGTTCAGCCAATGTTACTTTATCTTTATCTTTTACAATGTTGTCTTTGAACTACCTAGACTTTGAATGACCCAGACAAGGGTATATACAGCAGGACCAAAAGCGGATGGATAGATACAGTGACCTTTGAGGATTGGTTTATCAAACATCTCATTCCCATTCTTAGGAAAAAAGATAGATAAAAGAACCTAGAAGATCCTAAAGAGTCCTAACGTCCTGTCGGACTGTGAAAAGCCAAACATTGCGTTCGTTTGTTTGCCTCCTAATGCAATACACATTCTTCACCCACTGGATGTTGCTTACTTCAGGCCACTTAAATGCAAGTGACGTCAAATTCTATTGGACTGGAAGAGCAAGGCCCACTACACCAAAAGATCAAATTCCTCGCCTGTTGACAACAAGTAAAATAATGATGATTCTCATTCATAAGACTGGCTGATTAGATACTGTATGACTTAAGTTCCTACTATTTTTGATATTTTATTAGTATAAAGTAAAAATTACGTTTTTTATAATAAATATTATAAAGTTTTTAACATTTTGTTAGCTTGCTGCTTGTTGATTTTGGAAAAAAAATGTTTTGTTAAAGTTTCCTTTGAAAATTAAACTTTTTTATATGTCAGATGTTTCTTTTTTTATATTCTATCACTTAAAAGTGTTTAAATTGGCTAAGTATTTGATTAAGTATCGTTATGGAGTGTAAAAAAAATGCAAGCCAAAGTTACCCTCTTTTAAGAACAACTTTGGCTCAAAGTAAAAAAAAATATGGTCACAGTTTTAATAAAAAATATATATATTTCTGGTTAGTTTTGATCCTCATAAACCATTTAAAACCAATAAACTGTTATAAACTCTTACCCCAACTCTACAGTAGTGATTTTTATAAAATTGTTAGAAAAAAGTAGCTAAAGTAACCCAACTTTACGGTATCATGTTTACCAGAAGATTGCTACTAAACCAGTAATTAATAAGAAGAATACTCGACAACGACAATACAATTTTAACTCGGCGCATTAAAGCAACTGACGAGTAAGAGCCAATTTTTTACTTTCTCAGTAACTTACATAACATAACATAAACGTTCACGCCGTTTATCCCCAAAGGGGTTGGCAGAGGTACCAATACTCCTGAACTCACATGGCAAGCGCCATCTAGTTACCAGAGAAGGTACCCACGTTTTGCTTAGACAGTGTACTCACGTGATAGGGGGCAGGCCTATCGCCGTTTTGTACGAATACAATGTCACATGACTAAGTACAACTCAGCCATGTGGATTTCCTCACGATGTTTTTCCTCACCGTTAGCAACCATGATAAATTAACCACACATATGACTTTAGAAAAGACAAATTGGTGTAGGCCCGTCCCAGGATTGGAACTCACGCCCTTCTGTTTTTCGGGCGGGTGTTCCACCCACTGGACTATCATGTCTTCTCAGTAACTTATCTACCTATAACACCTATAAAATGAAATTATATAAAGACTACTATACTACTATAAAGACGGACTAGAAATAGCGGCCTGCAGCTTTGAATGGATACTGTTGGACAGCTGTAAAAAACATGACATGGCCAGTTTCCAAAGAAGTGTTTCATAGTAAGAACAGTCACGCTAACTTTTATAATTGGCCTTACTGAAGATAATACAACTATGTATAATGAGGAATCGTAGCCAGGTTATTCTTCATAGGAGTTGTTTTGTACCTGTTACAATTACAATACGAGTACCCTCGGTCATTATTGTAAGATATCAATAAGATGATGGGAAGTGTAAAAACTAGAGAATCCATTGTGTGTTGCTTTCAATGATACGCAGGTACGGTGAGCACGAACCAAGTAGTCCATTCATTGCATCACCGAAGGGCATGTGTACATGACGCGTGCGGCGGGGAGCGGGGGCAGGGGACGGAGCGGCGCGGGGGCGGGGTCGCAGCTGCACCGCCGACCGGATGACCAGCCCCAGCAACTTCATCTCTATCCCTTTACCTAACTTACACCTTTTGATCGAGACTAACACGGTTTGAAAAATGTAACGTAATAAAAATATGTAAAACTCCTTACAAAGAATTCTTCAACTAGTATCCAGTTTCGAACTTGGCCTTCTGCCTCTAAAATCAAAATCAAAGAGCTCGTATAAAAAACCTTAGACAAAACCGGGCAAGGGTTACAAGGTCGCCACTACTTAGAATAGACCCGTTGTAATTTGTAAAATAAAATGATCTTTTAGAACTGACCTTTATTTTGCTAATATTTTAAAACAAGGTAATTGAACGGGCAGCTTCAAGCTTTAATTAAAATGTATCTAAATTTAGGTGCTCACAAACTTATTGAATAAGTTTGCAAGTGTTTTATTACAAAGAGTTGATGTACCCACGGTAAATAAAGTGACATACTCTATCAAAAAGATGCAGTCACTGCGTTGGAAGTGGGAGTATCAAATCTACAGGCAATTATTACTCTTTTTAAATAATATTCATAATAGTTTCTTCTATTTGATGTTTAAATATGTTTAACATATCTAATAAAAAGCCTTAATGAGCATGGAGGTCACCCCATATACGTTACAGAATTTATACGAAAATACTGATAATTTTTCCACAAGGTCAGTTGAGCACATAATTTAAAAAAAACTGCTGCCGCAGCCAAGACAAAGTGTTCGCAAAGTGTGTACGCATCGTATACTACATACAGTATCCCGCGATTCAAGGGATAGTCATGTAAGATATATTCATACTTATTCATATAGCTTACATGACATATAAATATAGCTAACACATAAAGTGGTGGTCGTTATACGAAGTTTCTGTAATATAGATAACCTTATACTTCAGAGAACATGAAAACAATATTAGTTTTGAAAAATTTGATTTGAGATGGGAAACAGTGGAAGTGACGAGGTGAAGTTGTTCAAAGCCACATCGCCATTGAATTGCTTGGAGAGGTTTATAGAAGTAGCAAGCAGCCGTCCCGCACATCACACGGCAGTGATGTAAGTCAGCACACAGGGTACCACGAGCGCGCTCCACCGCCACGCCTGGCCGCCGCCGCTCATGCTGCACTATGTAGACGTGACTCCTCTAATTTCAGAGCGATTCACACGACTCTACCTGATACGGCACAGAAAAACTGCCGACCGATTGCTAAAGTTGCAGATAAATGGTGTAACTGCCACTGAAATTTGATATGATAAAAACATAGGTTATTGCAGTTGCCTATTATATTTCAAATCTTGTCAATTTATGTTCAGCAATTGACGTATCCGCATTAGTGCTTTAAATAAAAACACTCTGATACGGCATATATGTCACCTTAATATTGAAATTGCTCTTATTATTTAGCCTTGGATCATAAACAGCAACAAATGAATACGACCTAAAACTTTTTCCTTAGTATGCCTACCTTTCAACTCGGGAAAGTTCTCAACAAGGGCATCGGATCAATAAGAGCATTAAGATAGCCCCTGTCAAGAAGGGATATATTTTTGAATGATCAACCTTTTGAAGAACACGAGTGAGTTTCTCTTGGTAATTGTACAAATACAAATGTCGTACAGTCAAACGAGCAGTGAAAGCTGCAGCACCGAATTGATCACATGGTAATAATGAGGCGGGCATTTACGTTAACTGTTTCGTATGTTCATTGGACATTGACATTGCCGCTATTACCAATTGCCGTTCATTTGCTGGGTTGGACACACTTATAGATACAATCCTGTAGTAGACTCGTACAAATAAATATATATTAGTTGCTTGCAATACCATAGCGAATAGATGATGCAGTGCTACTTCAAGGCACTACACGACAGTTGCTTGTAATGGTTGGTGCGCTGGACAGTTGCGTGTCAGTGTACCGGCGTCGCTGTCGCGGTGGTGCGGGATCCGGCGTGCGATACTTTCCCACGGGTTCGCGTCGGTCGTGCCGTCACGACTCCCAGCTTCGCGGTTTTAAACGCTCGCTGGCAGCTAAGGTAAACTTACACATTAAAATGTCTGACTGTTTAGCCTCACAATATCACTCGCCAACCAATTGATGTTTAGAAATGAGCGCAACCAGTACGTTTCCCGAATAGCGAAAAATAGAATGTAACAACGGGTGCAGATAGTTGGTCTGGACGCGGATGTATTAAAATAATATATTAAATATAGGGGCCACGTCCAACGAGGTCAATTGCTGTTGCAATCTGGGAACCGAATTAGAATCCGGAAAATAGGACGCGCTGCGCCGCGCCGGATATTCGCAGGCATTGGATCATGGCTTCATTAATTGCAATCAGCGCTGGAGCCGCCACCGGGACCGTATCACATGCATCGTTGGAAACCTCCCGACCGCGCTCCACAGATCATCCTGCGCAGACGCTACTTAACTCACGTAAAAAGGGGTCAATTGCTCGCACCGATCGATGCCAATAAGAAGCCAATAAAGCTGCAGACGTTTAAGATACAAGCAAATGAGTTTGTTGTTTGTTTCGTTTGATACTGCTGATTGCACAACATTATTTCGTTGATTAACTATTTAAAGAAAACGTTTAGTGACTATTAGATAGTAACATGTATTATATAAATGAGCCAAAGGGTCTTAAAGAATGGACGTGCGTAATGGAGGCACGGCACGTTCTCGTATCATTAAATGTTAGTTGTGTAAATCCGGGCCGCGGCAGTTGGTAACTGTTATAATCTAGTTAGAAAGGAGGCAGTCAGCGGAACAGCTCATTGTTTGCAGCGAGCTCCGAGCAGCCCAACACTCCACTGTGGACCGCACTGTGCTCGGGCACCTCAACCGAAACGAATCTTTTCAAACAAACATGATATCAGGCTTTTTATTCCTGGAAGAGAAGCATATAGGTTGCTTCTGACTACACATGGCATTGTAAATGGTGTTTGCATAGATTCCCTCATATTAAAGTAAAAGTAAAGTAAAAATACGTTTATTAAAAGAAATACAGCATTGTCGATTTACAGGGGTTCCCAAACTAGGCACAGCCTGTCTCTTGGGAAACCAATTAAATAAATTATTGTGATATACTCTGCGCTTTAGATATAAACTAGTAATAAAAAAAAACAAAACAAAACTTTTATTATATTACCAGATAAATTGTATTAATATTACACACACACACACACACACATACTCGCGGCTGTTAATCCCTAGAAGGGGTAGCCAGAGCTAGGGAATTAGAAATTCCTCAGTCACTTTTGAAAAGTTGAGTGGGGAAAAGATGTTGAGATAAAGGTTTTTGGTGATGGGTCTCCAACCGCATCGCCCAAAAATCCCTTAAAAGCCCCAATACCGTTACTCGCCTCTTACGTACACCCACCGGAAGAAATGGGGTAGTGCTATTCTAAGCCGACACTACACAGCATGTATTAATATTAAACCAATTAAAACAGATAAACTACGGCTATGGCCTTTATGTGGATGCCCTGTCTCATAATTTAATACATAGGCATTTGTGGGTCGATAGTATATTTCACTGCAATGTTAATAATCCTGCACCATGGTTGTTTAGTGATTGAAACATATATTTTTATATTTAAACTAGTGGATCGTCCCAGCTTCGCACGGGTAGCGGTGTTTTTTTAAATATCTGAGGTTTCTTTCTTCAGTCACTGCTCAAGCATTGTGAAATTCAGCGCAATGTTTTCAATTTATTAAATTTATAGCACTCCCTAAACAGACGACATGATAGTCCAGTGGATAGAACACCCGCCCGAAAACAGAAGGGCGTGAGTTCCAATCCTGGGTCGGGCCTACACCAATTTGTCTTTTCTAAAGTCATATGTGTGGTTAATTTATCATGGTTGTTAACGGTGAGGGAAAACATCGTGAGGAAACCCACATGGCTGAGTTTGTACTTAGTCATGTGACAGTGTATTCGTACAAAACGGCGATAGGCCTGCCCCCTATCACGTGAGTACACTGTCCATGCAAAACGTGGGTACTCTGAACACCAGGTGACAAAGTCACGTGATGTTCAGAAGTATTAGTACCTCTGCCAACCCCTTCGGGGATATTCGGCGTGAACGTTTATGTTATGTTTTATGTTATGTTATGTCCCTAAACAGTCTAGTATGGTGATTTTGAATGCGCTTTAATGAACGGTTCAGTATTTCCGTTTAATAGCAAATTTTGGAATAAACCGCTATGAAGTATTCATAAATAACAATCTAAAAAATAATTCATTACGTGATGTAGGATGCAACTACTGGCGCCATCTAGTATGTTATATGGAAATTAGTAAAGATTTGGTTTTGGTCACGGGCGCGATGGCTTATTTTATGTATAATTTCGGTGTTTGTCTATCGATTACTATGATTCTTTTTTTATTGAATAGGTAATAATGTTACCTTTTTTAAATTTGGGATGAGTGAGAGGTTTACAAACGTAAGAGTAAACAAATATAATCAGAATGTTCCGAACTGCTAAGCTATCAGGAATTACACGTGTCATTGTGAGTCAACTGTAAAAGATAGACATAAACTGTTGAGGACTTTTTTTTAGATAATTTTATGAAGAATATTTCCGTCATACATAATTTCTATGTAAGTTTAACCATTAAGTCTGCACACGCGACGGAAGCTTAAAAAATGGAGTAACATCTCCCGTTTTCCCAAATTTTTCCCAAAATTCCCCTTTACTACTCTGCTGGAAAGTATACAAAAACCTGCGCAGGAGTATGAAGAATAATTGTACCAAGTTTCGTTAAAATCCGTCGAGTAGTTTTTGTTTCCATAAGGAACATACAAACCGACAGACAGACAGACAGACAGACAGACAAAAATTTTACTGATTGCATTTTTGGCATCAGTATCGATCCCTAATCACCACCTGATAGTTATTTTGAAAATATATTTCATGTACAGAATTGACCTCTCTACAGATTTATTATAAGTATAGATAACATAACATAACATAAACGTTCACGCCGAATATCCCCGAAGGGGTTGGCAGAGGTACTAATACTTCTGAACATCACGTGACTTTGTCACCTGGTGTTCAGAGTACCCACGTTTTGCATGGACAGTGTAATCACGTGATAGGGAGCAGGCCTATCGCCGTTTTGTACGAATACACTGTCACATGACTAAGTACAACTCAGCCATGTGGGTTTCCTCACGATGTTTTCCCTCACCGTTAACAACCATGATAAATTAACCACACATATGTCTTTAGAAAAGACAAATTGGTGTAGGCCCGACCCAGGATTTGAACACTAGTCGTTTGCACGATAACCGAGTGTTCTTTTTTTTTTAATCCGTGGTATTTTGTAATTCTTTGTGTAATATCTATTATCTGAGGGTAAAAATAAATACATTATTTCTTACTATAAAAAAGTAGAGATTGAAAAGAGATTGAAATTCAGAAATGCCTAGGTACACGAAGTCAAATCAAGACCTCTTCTACAATGTCTCTATAACGTAATTTTATATCACTGAATAAATTAAACATGTAAATCGCTGTTTAAAAATTTGCTGTGTAGTGTCGGCTTAGAATAACACTACCCCATTTCTGCCGGTGGGTGTACGTAAGAGGCGACTAACGGTATTGGGGCTATTAAGGGATTTTTGGGCGATGCGGTTGGAGACCCATCACCAACAACCTTTATTTTACCTTCTTTTCCCCACGCAACTTCCAAAAGTGGCTGAGGAATTTCTAATTCCTTAGCTCTGGCTACCCCTTCTAGGGATTTATAGCCGTGAGTATATGTATGTATATGTATGTATGTAAATCGCTATATTGAATCCCAGGAATACCTCCAGAAAAAAATGTGTAAACGTTATGTATTACATTTTTTAAATTCGATGATCCTAAAATAACATCTAAATATTGTTGAAAAATTTATTGATACCAATCGTAATGTTATCACCGTAATAACACTTTCTAATGGATGTTCTCACGTGGGATTTGTTGTTATCTATGACGATTATCAAGCCCGAACCGGTTGGACAAAGTGGTCGAAGTGCGACGCGCGATTGACCTTAAACTATTTGCATTAACAATAGCGACTCCAATGTATTCTGTCGCAAACAAAATAAGGACGCGATTAATATGCCACCCGTCTGACCTTAGTATCCGATACACATCGAATGAATGGCCATAGAATTCGTGGATTTGTCCTGTATACTATATGTTGCATGAAGGATAAGTAAACAGAGTGGATGCGTGGGCGCGCTGTTCGTGGTAGCTGCGGATCCAGTGCAGAGATTGTTTACAAAGACTCGTTGCGCAACGCCGACCTCCACTCTCCAGCCCGCACCGGAGCAGCGCGCAGCTGCATCACCAGCGCCGGCAAAACACCGACGTGCTGACAGATATATGGTGCACCATATGCGGTAGCGCTATTCTTATATATACTTTCAATAGTTCCAACTGCCGCATACATAATATCGTGCAAGTTACTCTCCAAAGGTCGTAGGTGAGTGGAACTGACCCTATGTAACGTTACGACATAACGATTGTCTCCACGAATCGAGATTACTGCTTTCTCTTTTGTCCAGCCCGAGGCTCGGCCGCGCGGCTAGCCTAATGACCACCGCGGCTCGTACTACGTTGCAAATATCGTTGCATCGATAACTTTAATCACAGCCGAGATCGACGCAATCGCGATAAAAACATACAAGTTGCGTAATGAAACGACTCGAGTGAAATTGGATTTGGTGAGACGGCGACAGGAACGATCTAAGATTTATGCCCCTGCAAAAAGACTTATTTCATCCACGGCGTGACATTCCATTAGAATGCGAGTGCTACGTGGTCTGCGTTGCATCATTCGGCGGTCGGCTGCACTTCGTCACGCAGCACGGCGAGAACTCGTCTGCAATACTCATGGACGTATGGACCACTTTTAGCTAATGATACTCTAGCTAAATTCCAGCCGCACATGCTATCGAAACCGACCAACGTCATATTGCCTAATTAGCACGAGTCGATTCGCTCCGAAGATCAGTATCTGGAATTATTCAATTAAGAACCCACCGCATAATAAACTTTTATAATCTAACAAACCGCAACATACAAATTAGATTTCTCTCGAATCAACCATCCATTAAAGTAAGCTCGTCTATTTTGACGAAGTCGTGACGTAAATCCACTTCTCGAGTTACCCAACGAGTTGGACGTTATAGTGTATATCGTTCGCGTTCTGGTGCGACTCGTGATTGACGAGAGAGGGTTAAAGATTTAGTGAATCAGTTGGCGACAGCGCGGTGCGGCAGGGTTCACTGCCTCCGGAACCGGTTTCCGTCAGAGTAAACAATAACACCGTCACTGCTGCGCGTACATCGCCGCGCTCGCCGTCCACTCGACACGACTGAGATAATAAGTCGTCGCATTTGGAGCTACAGATCACTTACACAACCGCCGACAATCGACAACCGTGACAGAGACAGACCCAGGATCACTTACCTGAAAAGAAACAAAACATAAATCAATAAAGCGAGTATGGCTATAGAGGCAGATCGGTTTTGGTTTTGAGGAGCCGGAACAAGTATGACGGGTTCACCAATATCCGGTGCGATCAACGGTACACACAGGTAGATACCCAAATCGGGCCATTTTATATCTTCATTAGGTAAATTAGCTATCAAAATATAGACCGAATCGATCAACTGAAGAAACTGTCGACATATTTTGAATGAGTTTGTTTTCAATAAAACATAATAACAGATGACTGTATAATATAATATTTATCAGCTAAAAGAGCAGCGAGGTCGTCAATATGTGTATCAACACCAGCGCGACTCCCGCGCGGCAGGTACGGCGCGGCTGCTGTCTGGCGGTGTCGCGCGCATTGCACATATGCGCTGCAGTGTGTTTCACACGATGCACGTGACAACTATACTTACTACACTCCTTCGCAAGCTCTTTGTCGTCACACTGAGTTATTTTATTTTCATAACACATATACGATAGTTTTCTTTCAAATCTGGGTTATTAGTTACAGCAGTTAGGAAATTGGTAAAAGGTATCTATAGAGCTAATGTGGAAGGTAATGTTAGTAGAGGACGGCCACGAAAGACACACTTGGACCAAATTGAAAGTGTGCTCAAAAAGGCAGGCGTCCGAAGTATGAAGAATAAAAGAGCATGTATGAAAAGATTGATGGATGTAGACGAAGCAAGAGAGGTTTGCCAGGATCGTACAAAGTGGCGATCGATAGTCTCTGCCTACCCCAATGGGAATTAACGGCGTGAGTATATGTATGTAGTTACAGCTTGTCTATGGAAAATAATTTTAAAGAAAAAAAAGAAAAGAATGTTTTTATTTAGCACACATATACAGAATTCATACAATAATTTAAAGAAATGGTTTCGCTAAATTGGGCCCACAATCAGTAATTTCTGATTTGTGTATAAGTATACACAAAATCAGAACTGGTTTTCATTATTTCAATTTGAGTGTTTATGTTTGTTTCTGAACCACATTAAGTTATTACGTATCAATACAAAGCATACGAATGTATTTTAATGCTTTATATGAGTTAAAAACTCATGCTTAAGGAATTAGCATACATGAAATATCATAAAGAGAGAACACAATTTTATGAGCACGATTTCTGCTTCGAAGCATAACAATCTGAATTATATATTCACGAATTCACTTCCGTGTCAATGTAATCAGAAGTAAGACCATATCAGAGCCGCCGAGTCACCAAGTCGTAAATGGACAACAATAAGCAATAAGCTAAAGTCACGAAACGAAATGATATCGCGGCGATTGTTGCGAGGTTAGGACAGGGAACGTGACATTTAGTAGGAGAGAGCAGTGCGCGGTCACGCGGTCAAATGCTTTGGACATACCTATCTGCTATTGCTATCGTACTACTCTCGTTTTACGTGATCTTAATGTAAACACGAGCAGTTGAGTTTACTAAGATTTTGCGTGTAAAGATTGAGAGGGGCAGACATTAACGCGCATTGTTTATCTGGAGTAGCAGTTGCGCGTCACTGGGAGCGACGTCACATCGCGCGATGCCCGGCGAAGGTCGCCGCCGCTTATCTGACGACAGCGTGCGCCTTGCGAGCAAACAATCGATATCTTCACATGGACACCCACTTCGTAATAGCCATATCATGATGATGAAAATATATAAAACAACCCCGCTACACAGGTGGATCATTCGATTGCATCGATTTGGAAATTATTTCTCCGAATTGCTGTTACTCAGTTTAGCAAATCAAATCACGTCGCAATTTTCTCACGAACGCAGTCCGAAAGAAGGGAACTGATAGCTGTTTATTATTATGTTCGTGGAAATGTACGGACAGTTTTCGCTTGTAAACAATAGATCTAATCGTAAACATTATGCTAACATGCTAATTCAATCAACTACCAGTAGCATTCAATCGGTACCGATACCCAGTGGTATTTTCCATTCTCCAGAATCATCAATTCCAACACAAAATAACTTTAAGTTTAGACACTCGTGTTTAAATCGACTAAAATCAATTTCCACTACTAGTCCAGTCAAATTAGACATTCAAGGTTACATTAATTCGCACCTCGCTAAAAATTGGCATGGATGTTGAGAACCCTATTACAAATAATTTGTCAATTATCCACATCAATCCGGCGTGTGCAAAAAAAGTTATTCAAGGTCAAATGTTGCAAAAATCGGTTTTTTGAGTTTTCCAGCTAAACGGTAAGTTTTATCATAAAAATAGGTGAGACAAAAATTATTCATTATGCAATTATCTATAAAAATTGTTCACACACTTTTTTTCCTAAGAATCACCATTTCGGAGATATAGCGATGCAAAAAGTTTAAAAAGTTATATTCTTCATAATATGTATGTCAATTGCCGTTATGTACGTTATAGAACGAAAATGTAAGTAACAATTTTAGTTTTCGTGGCGTATACATATATATTATACAACATATATAGCTACAACAACATCTTCATGTTCGGACGTCATTTTTGATGAATTTATGACATTTACCACCAGCCAACAGAAATTTCTCGCAAATACACACAACAAGGTCTCAGTTCATTACAATGTTGAAAGAAAAATTTACGTCTGAAAATATCTCTGTAAAGCAAGCTGATAATGATGCAGATGTCCTAATAGTTGAAACAGCAATAGAACAATTTAACTCGACAAATCCAACTATTGTTGTTGGTGAAGATGTTGATTTGTTGGTATTACTTACTGCTCGAACGCCAACCGAAAAAAATATTTATTTTTTAAAACCTGGGAAGGCTCAACAACAATCAAATATATATTCATCCAAGAGTTTATCTGCTTTTTCAAAATGCCAAAATCATATATTATTTCTGCATGCAGTAACTGGTTGCGACACGACATCAGCATTTTTCAGGAGGGGTAAAAGAACAGTTTTGAAATTGTTTGAGAGACAAGATTTAGTTGATTGTGCTAACGTTTTCAAAGAAAGTACCTCTACTCCACATGCTATAATCACCAACGGAATTCGCTTTCTTCTTTCCGTTTACGGAGCTCCAAAAAAATTAACATGCTTAGATAAGTTTCGATACTTATCTTTTGCAAAAAATACGCATAAAAAAAACAAGTACAATTAGCTTGTCTTCCTCCAACCTCAGCTGCTGCTCACCAACATCTATTTCGGGTATATTATCAAGTTCAAGTATGACTCGGTAATAAACTAAACCCAGAAGACTGGGGTTGGAAGTTAATTGACAACATATTGGAACCAGTTCAGACTTTACTTCCTCCTGCACCGGAAAAACTCCTCAATTCAATTTTTTGCAATTGCAAAAAGGGGTGTAATGCTAAATGTGGCTGTAAAAAAGTTGGGTTGTTCTGTTCATTAGCATGTATCAGTTGTCGAGGCCAGTCGTGCTCCAATGTTCAATCGTTAGTAGAAGAGGATTCTTACGATATAGACGAGGAGACATCTGATGCATCGCTCTTTGAACAATTTATTTGTACCCAGCAGGAAGAAGAAAATGAAGAAGAAGGAGAAGAAGACAATATAGATTATGTTCCATTAGATGCGTATCAATCAGACGAATAATTTTCTCAAATTACTTACACTGCTCTTGTCATCTACAATAGTACCATTTCCAATTTAATACAATAGCTTTTTAACTCAACTGAACCACAATAGATCGTGGAATAGGTCTACCGGGGAAACCACGTAAAAAAAAAACGCGCCATATACACTACCTCACGGGTGGCGCGGAAACGTGTGCATATTATGAGTAACACAACTTTTTCAACTTTTTGCATCGCTATATCTCCGAAATGGTGATTCTTAGGAAAAAAAGTGTATGAACAATTTTTATAGATAATTGCATAATGAATAATTTTTGTCTCACCTATTTTTATGATAAAACCTACCGTTTAGCTGGAAAACTCAAAAAGCCGATTTTTGCAACATTTGACCTTGAATAACTTTTTTTGCACACGCCGGATTGATGTGGATAATTGACAAATTATTTGTAATAGGGTTCTCAAAATCCATGCCAATTTTTAGCTAGGTGCGAATTAATGTAACCTTACCCCTATTTTTGGTGCTAATTTGACTGGACTATACGGGAAATGTTTACGAAATATTCAAGGATGACCTTAGATGGCGAAATTGTTGACACAGGTGTGAGCGGAGCTGTGTCGTGCATGATACACACGATTAAGTCGTAGTGAATTACCGAGCGCCTAAAGCGCGACCACGCTAACTATGGGGTTGCGCAAAACATTTTCTCCGAGACGAGCGTAGATCGTAATCTCGACCGCTTTCCACCAACGCACCGCCGCATCTCACCGCTCACCATTGTTATTGTTGTGGCTCTGAAACGGCCAATCTTCTGTCCGCGGATTCACTCTGCATTTACATTATGTTCTAAATTTCTTAAGCATAATAATCAACATTAGAGCTCTATGACTACACCTTTCTCACGTCAGCTTATTCGTCCACCGGAATCGCCGTGTAAGCTGAAATTGTTCAACGGTCTGATTTAATCGCTCTTTTATCTAACCTGACCGGTATACAAAATAAGTGTTTGAGTCCAGGTAGATCGGACTAGTTCAACAATAAACCATGTGAACCGTGAATACGTGTGGCAGCGTACCGTCAGCTGAGAATAAGATTGTTGTCATGAAATTCCGAATGGTTTGTGCGTGTGTCGACGGAGTCCTACTTTCTAGAGTAGCGTGCGCGGCCTCCACTGCTAAAACGGCAGCACTCTCCCATCTCACTATGTACAAGTTAATAATGATGACAAAAGTGATGGCACTGCGTGATTCTAATTAGGTTTTTGGAAAAAGAGGTCGTACAATATCTGGTGCACACGTATCAGATACTAGTTGATTAAGTAACGAAACGTTAGGATAAGGGAATGCGGGCGAGCAAACTGTGTGCGGTCGGTGCGGAACACTCGACAAACATGAGGTGCTTGATAACCGAAATGTGTCGCTGCTACCAGCCCGCAGCTGATGCAAGCTTTTAATGAGCTCACTGATATAGGTTACACTTGAACAACAAACACTGGCACGTTGGCTTTTTTACAGAAAGATAAAATTATTAAAAAAAATATTCAATTAACTACGTTTTTTATTCAACGTGTCGCTGCTCACAGCCGCTTCACAAAAACACATCTTAGACACGCCGAATATATAATTTCAATTCATAGAAACTACAAAATATCCCCTATACTATAAAATATCGTTATATTCTAAAATAATACTACTTGGTATTCGCTCTGTAGAAACGGTAAATTTATTCAAGTGTGTCGTATCGTATTGTTCCGTGACAAGTTAATTTGAACCTTCTTGAAACGCCCTTGAAAGTTTTTGGTTACTTGTGATGTGTAGTGGTCACTGCATTGTGTATCGGGGTTTACCGCCTCGGTGTCGAAGGAGCAACCCCAGGCAGGCCGCGCGCCGGCTGCGGCGGAGTGGCGCAGTGCGCTGTGAATGCCACTTTCCCCGCAGTGGGCCGGCCCGCCGCGGGCTCCAGCTCGATCAAATCCATTTCTATGCGTACTCGATTTTGCGGCTAATTTGTATTCTGGCTTTGTTAGCGTTCCATACTTAGTACTTCAACTGCTAACCGCCTTCGTGTGACCGCTCATATTGCCTACTCTTTCTATAATTTGCTTAGAAATTGGTGTTTGATATGCAACCGCGACAAGCAGCAATAGCAAGTCATGGGCGAGTGAGGCGGTGTGTTGCGGTGTTTGGTAGTATGTCGAGGTCAATGTATAACAATTAGCACAGAGTCTACAGCCCGCCACACTTCATCGTGACCTCCAGCTAAGTTTTCGAGCTGCTCCGGCAACAAAGGTTCGGGGTCATAATCGCTCGTGTCTCATATATGAAGTACAAGCAAACGAAGTGAACCGAGCTCACTCAGATAAGGAACGTGGACAATCGGTGCGATGCGAATCGATTAGCACGCTCCATTGCCTATTGTGATTAAAATCTTCGTTTCAACAAACTGTTTCGAAACATTGGAAATTCGTGAACGATAACCGTGACAACTTACTTACTGAGACTTACAGACGGGAAGCAATGAAATAATATTTCGATGGTTGTCTGAGGACGGAATCTGTCGTGGCATCTTAGGTTATGATAGTAAAAAGCAGAATTTAGATATTCAGTCCGCGCAATCGAATGTAAATTTTCTTGTTCCGATTGAGCAGCGCAAGATGCAGGATGGTACACGGAACAGCGAGTCAGTGCGAGTGGTGGAGGAATCCGGATACGAGAGACTCGTGCAGAACGACTGCCAGCCAGTACCAACCATGTTGCTACTGAAGAATACAAAACATGGACGCATCTTGGCATTATTATAACTCAAAACTAATCAAATTAATAGCAAAAAAGTAATGAACATATTGCCTTAGGCAACAGTTTTTTGCAAAACGAATACATAACTCAGTTTAATTATCTAAACGTAGTATAGGAACGCTTGCGAGGCTCGGCACATCGGCTGAGCGCATTGCGACAGCGGCCGACTCTGCTTTATAGAGCGAGGAGAAATAAAGGCCTCTCATTTGCTTACAATTCTAACAAAATGTGATTCCACATGTAACTTACTTTGAGCTACTTTACTACAGGTCAAGTGATTGTGAATTGTAATGGTTGGTTTGAAACGTTATAATTATAATAAGTAAAGTAACCGATGCCCCATCCTCTTGACAAATGTTTTTGGCGCTTGATAGGGTTAGCCACGCTTTGTAGATTTAGAATAACACTACCCCATATCTCCTTGTGATTTTCGTCAGCGTAGACAGATGACTAAGTACCCTTTATTTATTTTCTATTAGAATTTATTTGTAGATTGTTAATTTCAAAAATCTACTGACCCTTTTCTTATTATGGAATTATAATCGTGAGGTCGGCAAGAGTATCAAATACAACTAGTCAAGTAGTAATTCTGTAGATGTCGCCGACCGCAAAATAGTGTAAGCGTGAACAGTAAATATTCGGCGAGCTAATGACGATGATAGTGTGAATCCAGTGCACAATGAAGATTTCCAGATGGAGTGCAGCGAGCGCGTATCGAGGCCGCTCCGTTACGACCAACAGTACACCTCCGCGGCAGCGAGCGCTCCGTCCTCGCGCGAATCACTGCTACGGAACTAAACTGTCCATCTTCTTAAATTTTCATACTTCCAACTTTTACTTCATCACAAAAACGAATACAACCATACTCAAGCTATTTATGCTAATCAATATTGGCGCAATGATCTTGCATTATCATACATGTTTGATTACGGCTTTGCATACACTTAATGAGCTTAACGGAATTCTTCAATTAATTTCTAGTTGACCTGATGACACACACGTGGACGAGCGTTCGATAAAAATACAAGCGTTGCCTTGAAAGACAATTTGTGATATCAGGAAATACAAAAAAAAGGTACTTTTAACATGGGTTTTCGCGACGTATCGGACAGTACGGCCTTACTACTAATTGTGTAAGAGATCATACATCAGATTAAGTTTTGTTTGTCAATGTTCTCTGATTTCATGGACATTTTGCGATTTTTACCCGTGACTATGTTTATCATATATATTGTTTCTTTTACATACGAAAAAAATAAGTTATTCATGAAAGAAAAAAGTAAAATACTCGACATTCGAAAACCCTTAATATATCTAAAATCCCAAGATATTATTCCTTCTATTAGAGGAGGAAGATTCCTACATTATGTATTTCTCGTGTGTCTCTAAATATTATTTAGATTTCAAGGCTCGTCATACGTCGTGTTAGAAGTTAAACCAATCTAGGCGCAGACAAAGCTTTGGATGGGTTAATAAATATTATGTACGAGGGGCATGCCAATAGAAGTTAGATACTCTTATCTCATTTAATTGACACTGGCAAGCTATACACCATCTTAAAGGCTGGTTTTTTTATAGACGTAATTGGATATAGAACACACTTCTTTTATTTATTTTTTATTTGAATGAGCATCAATTTTCCGAGAATCTGGCGGGAATTCACTTGCAACACTGGAGCACAGTCGACGTGATTTTTGCGCTATGATTTATTATGACTTTAAAAAAGGTTTGAAGCCTCAAGAATGTTTTGAACTTTTGGCTTCTACATTTGGTGAGTCTGCTTGTTCCCAAACAACAGTATTCAATTGGTTTGCTGAATTTAAAAGGGGACGGGGATGTCTCGAAGATGAAGCGAAGACAGGACGGCCGCCAACCGCAGTCACGCAAGAAAACGTTCGTGCAGTCGAAAAACTTATCCGCGAAAACCGACGAATTACATATGTAGAGCTAGAGCGAGAACTAGGAATTGGATCAGCAGCAATGCAAACCATAATTCACAACCACCTTTCTCTCCGTAAACGTTGTTTGAGATGGGTGTCGCACAAACTTACCGATAAGCAGAAAGACCGTCGGGTGGATTGGTGCCTATGCATGATAGATAAATTCAACGGAGGCGAGAAAAACAACGTATATGATATACTGACTGGTGACGAAACATGGCTATATAAACTATGATCCCGAATCAAAGCGACAGTCGACTGTATGGTGCTTTGAAGACGAGCCAACTCCAACAAAATGTCGCCGTGCACGAAGCACACAGAAAAAATGGTCGCCTCGTTTTTCTACAAAACGGGTCATATTGCTACTGTTGTGCTAGAGAATGAAAGAACACTATACTTTATCAACTCAAAAATGTGTCAATTCTCACTCACCCGCCATATTCCTCTGACCTAGCGCCTTGTGATTTTTACTTATTTTCAAAAATCAAAGAAAAACTAAAGGGGAAGAGGTTTGAAAGCAAAGAAGATGCGCTGGTTGCCTATAATTTCGAGATTTCTGAGGTATCTAAAGAAGAGTGGTCACAGGTATTTTTCAATTGGTTCAGACGTATGGAAAAGTGTATACATGCTCAGGGTGAATACTTTGAAAGATCGATACTTGTAATAAAGAATAAATTTTATAATTTTTGAGTATCTAGTTTCTTTTGGCATGCCCCTCGTATACCATGTTTTTAAAGAGATTTTGATATTTCATAGCAAACTTTAGCTATAGAAGCCACTTAAACCGTTGATGATATTACGAAAACTAGTTTATGGGAGCAATTCAAGAGGTTTAAATACACAACATATACAAAAAAACTGTTGCTGAACACTGAACTTAGTGAGAGACAAGGAATGGGCGAATATGGCTTGTTACTTGTGGAAACTTTTGAGAATGGGAATTGATTAATCTAATATAGATTCTAGAAAAGTCGCGAGCATAGTAAGTACGAGTATACGCATATAAAGGTGCTCCTTGGTTTAGGCAGTTAAGGAAGCTAGCCAATTTACTGAAAAGTCAGAATACGTACAAGGCCGAGTTTGCAGCATTGGAGAGTTTAGTAGACGCAGGTTTGTTTTTGTTGGTTTCATAAATAATCTCGTAAGTCGTTACAGGGACGTTAATCATTTGATGTTTCTAATTTATTTTTATTACTTCGGATATTAGTTAACTGTTTATATAAAAAACTGGAGTCAAGCCAATTTTTCCAATAAAGTTCTGCAATTTTAAATGAATTCAAGAACCCAGCGATCAGTTAGTGAAACAAAATGTAAATATTTACAATTTATATCTCGAAACCTTCAAACTGCTGTCAACGAATTTAGAAGTACTTCAATGATACTTATTTCATTATTGTAATTTATGTTTCGTGTCTGAAATGGTCTTAAGGAATTTTGACAAATATGGAAAAATTAGCTGTGTAGTGTCAGCTTAGAATAGCACTACCCCATTTCTTCCGGTGGGTGTACGTAAGATAAGAGGCGACTAACGGTATTGGGGCTTTAAAGGGATTTTTGGGCGATGTGGTTGGACACCCATCACCAACAACCTTTATTTTACCATCTTTTCCCCACTCAACTTTCCAAAGGTGGCTGAGGAATTTCTCATTTCTTAGCTCTGGCTGCCCCATCTAGGGATTTATAGCCGTGAGTATATGTATGTATGTATGTAAAGAAATATATATGTTTTTTGACTTAAGTTTACATATTCGATAAATTTCGATTGATTGTTTGGTATGATGCGGGTAGGCTTCACCCAGATAAGAGAGGATGAGTTATTTATTACTAAGGCTAAGGTTTGATGAGGGTTTAGTAGATAATAACAGACTTTAGTGATGTTGCTCATTTGCCGCGCGGACGTGTTCTCAGTGACGCTAATGTGTGGTGCATTGTCTGCGCTTTGTGTGGGTGGGAGCCACTCGCCAGGTCAATTGCCTGTGTAACTACCACGTTTCTCAAATTACCTACACCTATAGTCGTACTATAATCAAGAGACATTGAAACGATGACAAATGAATTCACTTGGGCTACTTATACCCTATCTTTGACAAACCGCGAGCAGGTCAATTAAACACGACACGAATTTACATAAACTTATTGATTGATGAACTCGACTCGTAACGTAGTACAATAAGTCATTTCTAACTAGCAATCAGAAATAAATCGTTGGTCAATTTCTCTGGGATACAATATAAAAAAATTGCAGTTTGAATTGATAAAAGCCAGTAATAGGTTACCGGTCATCGAGTGTATTGTCACAACAAAATGCTATCAATCTTCATACGAGATGATTTAAACTCTACACAAAATAGTTCCAAGACATAGCGTCATCGTAAATCTTAGCGCGACGTAAACTTCCAACACTGTGTCCGTATCTTGGCACACGATCAACATTACAGTGGAAAACTTCTGCTTTTCGTTTTAGGACCTCATTAAAGTGGTGCACGAATAAGGTTAAAAGGTGAGGAAGGGCAGGCCGATGGTGCAAGGTTGGCACGGTCCCGGCACGGCGCTGATCGATAGGCCGCATGCCGACCGGTTCGCACGGTGCCGGTGCTCGCGTGCCCTACATGTGTCGCAACTTATCATTACCACATTGTTCCTACCGCCCGTGCCGCTTCGCATTCGTATTTATATCAGCCTTTAACAACTTATCTCCGAACGGAGCGAGCATTTTAAAATGCAGAAAAATAACAGTTTATATCTGGTGCTTATACTGTGCTTTGTAATAATCTCTGGAGACTGGACGATGCAAATGTGGGACACAGAGATATTTAAATGAAGACAATAAGCCATTTCAGGGCTATTCTTTTCGATTTAATACTCTTGGGAGATTAAACGTGTTATTCGTTTTGATGCCTTTGTTTATAGGATCGTATCTAAGACTAACAAGGTTTCATAAATTTGAGATTAAATGTAATTTACGAATAGTGCAAATGTGAAACTTCTAACTATTAGATTAGAAGTCAAAGCCAATATTCATTATTTGATGTGTAAAGGTTGCATCTCTGTGATAATTTGGGAGATTAGAGAGAGCATAATGGGACGGCGGCCGTGGGAGCGTCTACCTGGCGTCTTCGTGGGCATCTCGTCTGCGTTCCGCCGCAGATCTCTGCGGGACCCACTTGTCGGCTTCGCTCGTACGATAATAACAAACCCTTTTAAGATAAGATATGATTTCTTGTACTTATGGGTTAGATTAATGACTAAGAAAGCACTTGAAGCACAGAAAATATAAAATTCTGAAATGTACTAAATGGCACATGGTAATAATTCTGGATAGTTCCCGGAAGTTGCGACCGCGAATCGTCGCGCGATACGTCTCGCGGTTTACCTGCCGTTTTAGAAAACAATGAACACGAATGGGGTTACTTCGTTTCGATCCGTATTTCACCGCATATCAAATGTGCCGCTTACGAGAGTCATGAAACGAAATCGCGACAATACTGATGACTTACGCGACAAGTCCGCCGAGGAAGGCGACCGGTCCTCCACCGATGAGCCTGATCTTGCGATGGCAGGAGTCGAAGAGAGAGAGTCTGGCATGCGGCGGCGGCGGCAGGCCCACCAGGCCAGAGGGGGCCGAGCGCAGCATGGCGCGGCACTAGCATGTGTCACTCACTAGCCGGGAACACTGCACGGCGCGGAGCGGCTGGCGGGGGCTGGCATGGCCGCGTGCGACGTCTCCCGCTCTCACCGCGAGACTGCCACCGCACCGCCCCCCGCCGCCCCCGCCATCGCGCCGCAACAAACAACCTCCCTCCTCCTCATTTCTAAACCTCTCCCGCTCCAGCTGACGCGACTTTGAAAACATAACCTATCGATTCAGTTTCCGTAAATAATAGCCTTAAGAACTAAGTCATCAATCTGGTCAACATTTGATAGGCGACTACGACTACAACCATTTGTTAACTGCCTTCGCTCTGGTTTCGACTACTGAAGCGTTGTACATCAAATGGGTATCCTGATTTTATTTCCATTGACAAGTTTTGTACTCTTATTAAAAATATCATAGAACGCTACAGTGAGTGCATGCAATGCACCGCCTTGGAGTCACTCGCTAATTATAGCACTCCAGCAGAACAAGCGTCACCAAGCACATCTTAGCGATAAGTTAATTATGATAATTGCGGCTCATTACTGGCGTGCGTTTGTGTTGGACGTTGCGCGGTGCGGTGTCACCCATCGCGGTAATTGTCCTCCGTGACAGTTACCGTGCGCTGCTGCAGTAACGGTGCTGAGCTGGGCGCCGGAGTGGAACCCTGCGCTGCGACCCGGCGGCGGCACTCACACTGGCGACGTCATCTTGCCAAAACATACAAAACGTATAGAATTCGCATTTGATGTACGAAACTAACTGTTACTTAAAAAAGATTGTACACAAAAATTTACTTTAAAATGTAGGGCAGCACAAAGCAAATCTCCATATTGCTGAAATAACGGTGATGCACGATACGAAACAAAGGTACGTACTTTAAAGTTTGTCTTTAGGCTACAATGATTGGTTGTAGGGGAGTTTTTTGCATTATTACACAAATAATATTGTTGATGGTGTCACTTAGTCATTTTTAATTGCATTAAACTTACTATCACCAATGATTAATTAAAAAATATATAAAAACCAAAATATGAATTGTTCGAAATTAAGTAGAATAATTACATAAATAGCCTCTTAGCCATTATACGAGTTAATAGTTAAATTACAAGTCATCATTACTTATTGTTGTCGCGTACCGCTTTCTAAGCAATATTCATCAATCAATTTTCATTAATCAATTAGTTACTCATATCCTATATTGAAAATATTCTTTCAAATTGTTGAACGTGGGCGAGGACGAGTGCGGCAACATTTGGGACAGAAGTTCCGAACTAACTTCTTGCAAGCGTGGATCAAAATAAAAGAGCTATTCACAACATCTCATATCAAAGTTTAGGGAATTTTGGGAACCTTTAGAAATAATTCTAAAGAGTAACATGGTTTTGCACTCATTATTAATATTCAAGGTTTATTATAAACTAGGATCACTTTGCTGCTAGCAGCTACGTATTGTATTGGAGGTGGTAGATAAGACGGTGACGACGAGAGCCGAGTGTCGACACCAGCGCGCTGTTGCAATATTAGATAAAGCTCTCACTGCAACAATGCCCATTATATCTGCGGCCGGCATTGTCTGCTCCCTCGATACAATGACAATCAACAGGCGATGGCCACCGGCTCGCCCTCTGCTCCCTTCCCGTCCCACTAACTACACAAGTAAAACAATACTTCAACTTCCAATAGTCATTGAATATCGTTCTAGTGTAAACTCGTTTTAAAAATATAACAGTTACGCCAGTTTAAAATTCCACGGCGCATTGTTAATATGAAAACATTTCATAGTTTTGTTCAGCTTTAATTTACAATTACTTTTAATATTTCAAGAATGTTTATGCTAACCTAAGCCTGAGCAAAAAGTAGAATTGATGCCCATATCAAAAAAAGGTGTTAAATAATAGTGTGCTGTGTAGTGTCGGCTTAGAATAGCACTACCCCATTTCTTCCGGTGGGTGTACGTAAAATGCGACTAACGGTATTGGGGCTTTTAAGGGATTTTTGGGCGATGCGGTTGGAGACCCATCACCAACAACCTTTATTTCACCATCTATTCCCCACGCACCTTCCAAAAGTGGCTAAGCAATTTCTAATTCCTTAGCTCTGGCTACCCCTTTCTTGGGATTTATAGCCGTGAGTATATGTATGTATGTGTTAAATAATGATTCATATACCATTTCAATACATTATGAAAGATACTCCTCCTTTCAATTTAAAAATAATAATAATAATTGAGAAACTTTAAAAAGTATAATAAGAATGTATGAGAAGTACAAACATATTTTAAAAAAATGAACGTTTACTGTGTTAGCAAAGCGTAAACTAAAGCACACAGCAAATTTTATTGAATAAATCTAAATCCACGTTTTAAAGTTTTGCTTGATGTGACTAAAAGGATGATAATTGTGTCAGTCCCGCACCTTCTTCGATTTATCTGAAAATGGCTATCACGCCAGAAAACGCCTTAGGTCGGTCATATCACGTATGATATGGTATTTTCCTGAGAATTATATGCCAGTTTCCACGTATCGTTGCTTATTCACGATAGCGTTCACTCTCTTTATAATTTTTAACAAAAAGAAAACCGACTTCGGAAAATCAACCGAAAATAAACAATCCAGTACTAAAAAGTACGAAATAAGTTTTTTAATTGAATATGAGTACTGTGATTAATACCTTAGCAATTTCTTTATTCCACACGCGTCAGTTCAACCTACCTAAATATTACAATTCTCTCAAATTAATTTGTGAGTCGGTGCCAGCCACGATGATAATTGATAATAAGAAGTGTGTATTTCGCACTTCATATACATGTAAAATGTAGGGTACCTTGTAGTTGTAGGGTAAATTGATTTTTGTACGTATTACCATTTAAAACGTTAGGTGATAGATAGATATTGTTTAGATTGTAATAATCAGAGATAGATAGTAGGGTGAATTCACTTTTGTTTGACTGGCACCGACTCAAAAATTAATTTAAGAGAATTGTAATATTTAGGTAGGTTGAACTGACGCGTGTGGAATAAAGAAATTGCTAAGGTATTAATCACAGTACTCATATTCAATTAAAAAACTTATTTCGTACTTTTTAGTACTGGATTGTTTATTTTCGGTTGTTTTTCCGAAGTCGGTTTTCTTTTTGTTAAAAATTATTTTATTTTACAAGTTTTAGAGATGGGTAGACCTGGCAAAGATGCCTCTCGGATGAGGAAGCGACGGTCACTGTATTATTCTTCGTATTTCCAGTATTTCTATTATAGTACGACATTGCTGTGTAGTGTCGGCTTAGAATAGCACTACCCCAATTCTTCCGGCGGGTGTACGTAAGAGGCGACTAACGGTATTGGGGCTTTATATGGATTTTTGGGCGATGCGGTTGGAGACCCATCACCAACAATCTTTATTTTACCATCTTTTCCCCACTTAACTTTCCAAAAGTGGCTGAGGAATTTCTGATTCCTTAGTTCTGGCTATCCCATCTAGGGATATACACCCGTGAGTATATGTATGTATGTATGTACGATATTAAATAGGCTCAACCATATGTAACCTTACATTGTTCTCAAAATCCTTCGAAACGCGATGGTCTACAATTCTACATCTCAAGAAAGACTCAAACGTTCACGCCGAATATCCCTGAAGGGGTTAGCAGAGGTAGTAATACTTCTGAATATCACGTGACATTGTCACCTGTTGTTCAGAGTACCCATGATTTGCTTAGGCAGTGTTCTCATGTTATACAGGGCAGGCCTATCGGCGTTTTGAACAAATACACTGTCATATGATTGTGAGTTTCGACAGTCGTCCCCTCGATTTCCTGGGATGCCATCATCAGATCCTGGTCTCATGGTACTTTCTCGGTAACAATAACATAACAAAAGAAATGTTTAGTGAACCTGTACTTTTCTTCATAAAAGCTACGGAGAGGAGTATAAATCTACATAGAATGTGGAAAGAACTGTTTCCTAATATCTAGTGATTGAGGACCCATACCTTCCATCATCAGCTCAGCAGCATAACAATATGATTTTCAGAAGCAAATGCCAATATAAGTTCAGAAAACATGTAAAACGCGGTACATTTGCCTATAAAATTTGAGGGTTCCCCTCGATTTCTCCAGGATTCCATCATCAGACCCTGATATCCTCATCATGGTACCAATCCGGGAGTATCTTCTTTCGAATAAAAAAATAATAATCAAAATCGGTTCATAAATGGCGAAAAAATCGGCGAACAAACATAAAAAAAAAAAAAAAAAATATACCGGTCGAATTGAGAACACTCCTTTTTTTGAAGTCGGTTAAAAAAGGCGAGTGCCAATTTAGGTTTAGTAATTCTAATCTTAATATTTTGAATATATATCTACTAACCCAAAAAATCATATATGAACTTTTCTGGGCTGAAAGATATATATATCAGATATTTGACACAAATAAAAGAAGCATGGTATGATTTCAAAACCATTTTCTCTCAAAACCTCACATAATTTCTTAGGAGGTCAGAAAAGACCTCATTTATATCGACGCTTGTAATACCCAAAAATGAATCACTTGAAGTTCTAGAAAGCAGAGGATTCAAAAGAAGCTTACTAATGAGTCATATTGACTACGGCCAATTCAGAGAATATTCTAGCTGAAATGCTTCGTAGAATCTATTTCTTTATTAATAGTATTTAGAAATTACTCTTATCTTTCCTTGATTCTTTGTGTTGGTTTGCTTGAAGGGTACGATAACCACTGATACGATAAGTTTTTCATACCTTAAACTATTTTTGCATCAATTGTTATAATATAACTTTTAATGCCATTTTGTTTTATGTGTTTTTAATTATAGATACTTAAGGTCGTTAATTGCAGTGTTTTAAGTGCTGACCAACCAACACTTCGTCTGTTTAGTTTCCTTATTTTGGACATGCTCTTATGAACATAAAGTTGTATAACTATCGATAAAGATCGATATAGAAAATTAAATTAACTGATCTCTGTCTGGATTCTTTTCAAATGCTGATAGCCAGTCAAAGTGGAGAATAATAGTAGTAGCGTTTTTCTTGTTCGACTGTAGTTAAAAAACACTTTAAAAGTTTATGTACCAAGTACCATATTTCCTCATTCAAAAAGCACAGCAAAGCATTATTATGTTATGTTATGTTTGTTAGCTCGAACGCACTTATCCGAGGAACTACTGGACCGACATGAAAACCTTTTTCTGTGGCATGTAGCCTACTTATCGAAGACTACACGCAAAATCCAATGGGATCATAGCAGTTTATTATCGGACAAGGTTTTTACACATTCGCAAACCCACGTCTGCTATCTTTAACTATATTGATCGATTGTATTAAAATACCACAAAGCCAATTAAAGGCGCTGTTTTGATAAGATGTTTCAGTTAATTCTTACCATAAGCAATCCAGCATATCGACGAGCGCGCATGCCAATATATCCAAAATGTGAACTCACCTGCGGACAAACGGAAACAACACATTAATGAAACTCGCAATCAAACACAATACTAGTTGTTATACATTTAAATATGACGCTGACGCACCCATACAACATCAATAAATTATCGACGTGATAAAATAAATACGGCGATAGGGGTAAAACTAATAATACAATTTTACCACAGAGACTATTTAAATGGTCGTCAAAATAAACTTACTACTTTAAAACTATCAACCTCATCCTCAAGTACAAAGTTAAACTAAGTCATGATAGTAATAGAATTATAGAGTTAGAAAAATCTCTTCAAGATATTACAGTAAACTATCATAATAGTCACTTAGAAATGCAAAGCTACATAGTAGGATTAGAAGAAATCATAGAGTTAAGTAATGAAAATATCAAAACAGTAGAAACACTATCTAATTTTTGCACTAAGTGTGAAAGTGTAAGTACTGTCATAAATGATGTATCTCCTGAAAATAGAAATAATATGGTTCAGCCCACTTTTGCTTACAATAGAGATGTGTCGACTCAGAGGACTTTAGTCTTCTCCGATTCTCTTGGTGTTAACATTGGCCATCATTTAAACAAAGAATTAGACCAATGTATTTTAAATACTTGTATGCCCGGAGCAAGTTACTCTCAAATAATAAATACCATTTTAAAAGAACAATATGACTCCAATACTACTTTAGTTATTTTAATTGGTTCGAGTAATAAGGTGAATCCAAGTGACTTAAAGAAATCATTTGACAAATTGGTCAATTTAAATGTTAGAAAAATAATTATAAGTGACTTCCTATATTCCAAGCATCTTAGCTATAAGGTTAATACTAGGATTTATAAACTAAATATGTTACTATATAATTTGACCTTGGGATATAGGCAAAAAATTGTTAATTTTAATATAAATAATTATATTAAGAAACCATTATTGACTAAAAGTACCTTGAAAGTACCTGAACATTCTAAAAAACGTCTAGCTATGTTACTAGCTAGTAATATTGTATACAACAATGTTATTAATTTGAATAACATAACAATTTCATCTGACTTGGATGCAGTTATTAGTACATGTACTAATGTATCTGCAAATTTAGCTTTAAACTAGGTAGTAAGACAAAGGAAAAGGCATACATTTCACTAGTTCATCAGAACATACAGAGCCTTTCCTGCAAACTATTAGAATTAGAGTTATTCATTAATAAGTACAATGCCAAAATACTTTGTTTAACAGAACACTGGTTAAAAGCAGAACAAATGAATTTTAGTTTAAAGAATTACACAGTGGGCAGTTGTTTTAACAGAGAGTTCATAATGTGTGGGGGTAGTATGATACTATTATATGTAGACATTAAATTTAAAGAAAGAAAAGACATCTGTAGACTCTCTGTTGAACAACATGTAGAAATCTCATGCATTGAATTGAGTAAGTATATAATTTTGTGTGTATATCGCCCACCCAAAGGTAACTATGACATCTTTGAAGCAGCGATGGAAGATGCTTTGGGGATGGCTTCCCGCAGCTCCAGAGAGGTTGTAGTTTGTGGGGATTTCAATGTTGACTTGTTGGGTGAGGGTCTAGTAAAGGAGAGAATATTGACATTTTTTCAATCATTTAATCTTCTAAATGTATTTAATGAGCCAACCCGAATTACCTCGACCTCTGCAACATGTTTAGATAATATTTATTGCAATTGTGATTACTCCGGTCACTTCCTTTTTGATTGCATTACCTCAGACCACAAGGGTCAATTTATAAATTTAGAATTTACCATCGAAAAGAAAAAGTCAATAGTATGTAGACAGATAACTGAAAAAAAACTTAGCTTATTTGAAAATAATATTAGGTCTAGCATCAGCCCCCCAATGAGAAGCAGTGAATCATTAGAGAATTGTCTTTCATTCATCAATGAGCTAAAAACTGAATTCAACAAAATCTTTAAAACTAAGGTAATACTGTGTAATACAAAATGCTCTTTTGCTGAATGGGCCACCGCTGGAATTAGAATAAGTAGAGATCACCTATATAACATTTATAGAGAAAAGTCCTTTAACTTCAACCAAGATTTTATTATTTATGTCAGAAATTATTCAAAAATTTTCAAAAAAGTTTGTGGTGAAGCTAAATCTAGATGCATAAAACATAAAATTATGAATTCTTCTAACAAGAGTAAGACTGTCTGGAAAATAATTAACAGTGAAACTGGAAAACTAAAGTCCCCACATGATCTCAATTTATTATTAGATAATGAACTGATACAGTCAAAATCACAAATTGCTGACATTTTTGAAAATCATTTTATAAATACCCCCACTCAGACAACAGAGAAATTAAATTCATGTCCCCAGAAAGCTCTTGAGTTGTTGGAACAAAATGTTACCAAAACAACAGCACAGTTTTCTTTCAAGTATGTTGACAATAATGATATAATTAAAAATTTTAAAACTATTAATCTTAAAAAAACCGAAGACATAACAGGAATGTCAGTTTTCGTCATAAACAGAATAATAAATATAATCGCTCCTCATTTAACGATACTTTTTAATAAATGTATAGATATAGGAGAATTTCCAGACTGTATGAAGTTAAGTAGGCTCATCCCACTACATAAATCAGGAGATAGTCAGGACTTTACCAATTATAGGCCTATTTCTATTTTGCCAGTTCTCAGTAAAGTTTTTGAGAAAATCATGTCCAACCAAATGCTTTCATATTTCAACAATCATAATATATTCCATGACGAGCAATATGGTTTCACCAAAGGTAGGTCTACTGTAGATGCAGGAGTGTCACTAATGAAACATATTTTTAATTCATGGGAAAACTCCCGGGATGCATTAGGTATATTTTGTGACCTCACAAAAGCTTTTGATTGTGTAAAAAAAGAAATAGCGTTGATTAAACTTAAATATTACGGTTTTGACGAGCAAGCACTGAAATTAATGGCATCATATCTTCATAAAAGAACTTTAAAGGTTGATATTAATGGAACCACGTCGGAAGGATCGGAAATAGAGATGGGCGTTCCTCAAGGTTCTATACTTGGCCCATTACTGTTTCTGATTTACATTAATGATTTACCATTTATGGTACAAAAGTATTCTGAGATAGTTATGTTTGCAGATGACACATCTTTAATATTTAATGTAGCGAGATCCTCTACATCTCTTGACGACGTAAATAAAGCTATCTCACTGGTATTGCATTGGTTTACTGTAAATAACCTGGTTCTAAATGCCAAAAAAACTAAATGTATTAAATTTACTTTACCGAATGTTAGGCAAGTTGATAACAATATTGTTATTGATAGTGAACAAGTAGAATTAGTGAAAGAAACAAAATTCCTAGGGATAATAATCGATTCTAAGTTGCAATGGGGACCCCATATACTAACACTTTCTAAAAGGCTGAGCTCAGCAGCGTATGCCGTGCGTAAGATTAGAGAAATAGCAGACGTAGAAACAGCTCGCATTGTGTATTTCAGTTATTTTCATAGTATTATGTCGTACGGTATTTTATTGTGGGGTAAAGCGGCTGATGTTCATAAAGTTTTCGTCTTACAAAAGCGAGCTATCCGATCTATTTACATGTTGAGGTCGAGGTATTCGTTGCGCGAAAAATTTAAAGAAATTGGCATTTTAACTGTCCCTTGCCAATACATATTTGAGAATTTAATGTATGCCAAAAAGAATATAGGCCAATTTAGTAAAGTTAGTGATAGGCATACTGTTAACACTCGAAATAAGGACAAACTTCACGTACCGAAGTGGAGACTTAATAAAGTAAGTAACTCCTTTATGGGACTATCCCTGAAAATGTTCAACAAACTTCCTTCTGACATATTGGAATTGCCTGTGGCATCTTTTAAAAAGGCAATAAAAGCCATGCTTTTAAAGAAGTCTTACTACAGTGTTCAAGATTTTTTAAACGACAAGGACCCAACGCGCACATGACCGTGTCCGTAAAGCTATAAATCTTCCCTCGTTATTCCTAGGAATAATTGTCTGGTGAGGATTTTTCTTCTCACGTTATGTGATTGGTTTTTGTGATGGACAATTTATTTTAAATATGTCAAACTAGCGTTTGGTTTTGTCGCATAGAAAACCTTTTATAAAGTAAAAACATGTTAATAAACTGAAATTGTACAAACCATGTCTTGAAAAAATGAAAAAATGTGAATGTAAAGAGTTTCTTTGTTGCTTCTTCTCTTTACGAACACCTTCCGAAGCAACGGACTAATGATAAATTTAAAAAAAATTGACGTTCAAAAAATGTTAATTTTTAACTTAATTTTGAAAAATAAACTTTTTGACTTTTTTTGACTTTTATCCGTACCGTGATCTGAGAGTTACCCTTTATACCTTACCTTTAGCTACTCAGTGTAATTAGACGGTCCTTAGGATATTCTTCCTGTCCAATAAACAGTTATAACTAAACCAGAAACATGGCATCGGAAAAGAAAAAGGTAGGAGACACAACTACTAAAAGCCGTACACGCTGTAACCGGAGTCAGAAATAAGCCGCTGAAGATGGGAATCTACCAGTAATGACGAGTGCGTGACAACCTCCGCGTCATGGTGCTACGTGCTGTGATGTGATACTTGACAAAGCAGAGCCTCCATACAAACACAACCGGATTGAAACATGAGATAATCTTCCCAAAATCAACAAAGACAACGAATACAATGATAATAAAAACGTGCAAGTAGATACTCGCAGTGAAGAGATACAAAGGACAAAAAGTTGAATAAATAAGGTAAATAGCAAATCACGATCGTTTGCTCACACTGATGCTAACACCCACACCCGCAGTGATCTAATAGATTCATTTTACAACAACACTTTAACTGGAGAAGGATGAATAAGTTTTTTTGAATTGATAATAATTGTAGGCTGTGTAGTGTCGGCTTAGAATAGCACTATCCAATTTCTTCCCGTGGGTGTTCGTAAGAGGCGGCTAAGGGTAACGAGGCCTTTTAAGTAATTTTTGAGCGATATGGTTGGAGACCCATCACCAACGATACTTTATTCTTAACATCTTCTCCCCTATCAACTTCCAAATGTGGCTGAGGAGTTTCTACCTCTGAAGCTCTGGCTACCTATGTATGTATAATGATTGTGAGGATTTTCATGTTCCAAAACAGGGAGTATGTTTCTTTAGCGAGCTCTGCACCCGATAATAAGCTGGTAGTTAAAGTATCCCATGGGAACCAGAGTCATAGTACTTACACAGCATAAGATAAATTGTCTTGGGGTAGGGATATCTCTAAGACTTAACTTTAACATCACTGATAGTAAGATTCGCTACATAATATGAGCCTCTAACTTCCTGGATTTTGGGACGAGACCTTTTACACCGAGCTAACATCAGGATTAGGCAATCATACGATAATCGCAACTCATTAAACAGCGTGTGTTTTTTACACGCTTTCGGAACTTAACGGATTAAGAAGAAACTTTGCACAAGTGTAGATAAGGATCTCTAATGGAGAATGTAATAGTTTTAATTCATTCCAACGTGAAAAGAATTTATTCCATAAAAATCTAATTTGTGGCGTGTGTGGAAAAACAATATTCCGTGAAGATTAAGTTTCCCGAGGTGTATATTTATAATCTGGATAACATAGGTTGTGCCTTAGACAGTGGACACATTACGTACTTATCGTTTTATTTTTGGTTTAAAGCTCAACCGTCAGATTTTCCACACCTTCATTATACAGATTTTTTCTTTAAAAGTTATGGTAATTCGTAGAATGGGCAAGAAATCCGCCTCGAACCCCATCTTCAATTGTATTTGTCGTATAAACAGCCACGATATGGTGCATGAAGAGAAAGTTGGATTCTCAATCTGTATCTAAATCTTCCATCTCCTGGCTATACATCACAAATACTTGAAAGGGGTATCCAGAGCATCAGAATTAGAGTTTTCTCTTTCGAATGTTTACTGGGGAAACATTGTAAAAATAAATTAAGGGTTAGTTGATGATGGATCTGCAGCCACGCGGCCCACAAATCATATAAAAACCCCCAAGACCCCAAGTCGCCTCCTACGACACCCACAGGGAGAAATATGTTAGTATTATTCTAAGCCTGCAGCTAAACTCATAGTGCTAAACAACCATGTTTCGAATTTCAGGAAATTTATTAGTGCTATAGGCTTGACATGAATGTACAAGCCTTTTAATGAGCAAGTATGAACATACATACATACATACATACATATACTCACGGCTATAAATCCCTAGATGGGGTAGCCAGAGCTAAGGAATTACAAATTACTCAGCCACTTTTGGAAAGTTAAGTGGGGAAAAGATGGTAAAATAAAGGTTGTTGGTGATTGGTCTCCAACTGCATCGCCCAAAAATCCCTTAAAAGCCCCAATGCCGTTAATCGCCTCTTACGTACACCCACCGGAAGAATTGGGGTAGTGCTATTCTAAGCCGGCACTACACGGCATGTATGAAGTAATTTAAAAATTAAAAAAACTGAATATCGTCATTAACGAACTACAGTTAGGGTTGCAAGTGAGTGGAAGACATTGCAGGTACAGTACAGGTCACGGGTACGGTGCACGAGCCGCGCGGCGCACTGCGGCTTCCGCTCTGATACTTGGCAGCGCTCGCCACTGCACCGCCGCTATATCACTACCTGCGTTTATGTGGCTACTTTCTGTGCGGTGTGCCAGACTGCCAGCTGTATGTATCTCTAACCACTGATTTGTGAAAGAAACTAGCATTTGAGGGTGAAAAGTGCTTGTAATTAACACAAGACAATGACAAATATATATATACAAAAAAAGAAAAAAAAACATTACCAAAAAGGCCTTGACTCAGCACTCGCATGACAGAGTATATACTCATCATACACTGATTTTCAGTCAAAGCCCTGTTTAACTTAAATATATGTATTTAAAATTGCACTATTTACACATTTAATACTACAGCTATTTTACTAAAGCTCATCAGACACATATTTGATGAGAAAAAAGAAAACATTATAACATAAATAAAAGTAAAAACAACAATGAAAACTAAATATATACACTAGGAAAACCAAACACTTGCAATTTTGCAATAATATTCATTAATTTACAACAATATAATAATGACACTATCTACTATGGTCGGGCTGAGAAGTGAGGGGTAAGGCACTAATTTACAACAAAGGTTGCGTATAAATATATAGAAACAGTTTCGATAGAATTTTTCCGATAGTAATTTATAAAGAATATATAAACAAAAAAACAAAATACAATGTAAGAAAAAAAGTGATAAGTAAAACTTATAAATATCAATGGTTAGTATCTCAATGAAAGCCAAGTTTGATATTTAGTGAGGATTTGCTTGTAAATTTATGAGGTACTCTTTCATTCGGGTCTGAAATGTTCGTTTAGTTTGTATGAACTTTAGTGGTGGGGGTAGATCGTTCCAGCATTTACTTGCGGCAAATCGGAAACTACCACGAAATGCAGTCGTCCGATGCAGAGAGGTTAACAGAAGAGTGGAGGATGCCCTTGTTTCATATTTGGACACTGATCTAGACCAAACAAGTTTATTATAAAGGTAAGATGGTTTTCCTTCTTTGACGACACCAAATAAGAGGGTGGCTAAGTGCAGATGTCTTCTGGATGCTAAGTTTAGCATTTTTAATTTATTCAAAGTGGGGGAAATATGTGATCTGGGGGCTACGTCAAAACAATATCGTACGCATGCATTCTGCACCCGCTGGATGAGCCGTTTAGAGCGAGCTGATATGCATGGACCGTAAACAATATCGCCATAATTTAATTTACTTAGTACTAAGGATTCGCACAAACTAATTCGTAAGTCCACATTAATGTATTGTCGAATGTTGTAGATTATTTTAAGTTTGTAGAAGCAGTTCCTTACTACTTCTAATACGTGGCTTTCGAATTTGAGATCGCTATCTATTATAAGTCCCAAACTACGAGCTTTCTCAACTCTCTGTATTTCAGAATCACCTATTTTAATTGAAAATGGGTTTGCTGTGACTTTTTCTCTCTGTATTTTGCTACCAATGATCATAAATTTCGATTTAGAGGGATTAACTACGAGACAGTTTCTTTGACACCAAACATTTATACTTTCAAGATCTTTGTTCATCCATTCAACCGATTTTTCTTTTTGGCTTGGGGAAATTGGCAAATATATTTGCAGGTCATCGGCAAAAAGGTGATATTTGCAGTGTTTTATACAATTAGGCAAATCAGCTGTGTATAATATAAACAATAATGGCGCGATAATAGAACCCTGTGGGGCACCTCTCGCTACCACTTGTTCTTCCGAATAGATAGTGCGACCATATTTGCCCTTTAATTTAACAATTTGGGAGCGAGAACTGAGGTAACTATCAAACCATTTAATGGTAGGCAGGTCGAACCCATAGTATGCTAGTTTGGAGAGAACTAGGGAGTGATTCATACACTCAAAAGCTCGGGTACAGTCTAGTAGTGTCAAGATAGATGCATTGCCATTATCTTGCGCTTCGAGTATATTGTCTATCACATCAAGAAGAGCTGTCGTCGTGCTATGTTGTTTGCGAAACCCTGATTGAAGAACAGGTAGAATATGATTTTCTTCAAGGTATTTAGTCATTTGCTCGCTTACAGCCTTTTCTAATATTTTCGATAAGCAGCACAATAAACTTATAGGTCTTAGGTCCCTAAGCTCAGTTGGGTGGTTGACTTTCGGTATTGGTGTCACCACTGCCTTTTTCCATAAGTCAGGGAAGGTAGATGTTTCTATAGACTTGTTGATAAGAAAGGTTATAGTCTCTAAAGTAATGGGAAGTGTCATAAGGATCATAGAGAGAGAAACGCAATCATAACCCTGTGCATTTGACTTTAGCTTTTTAATCATTTGCAAAACTTGGTCGGGTGTAATTGTGTCCAAATGAAAAGTAGATGTACCGTGTCTATGGTGTTCGAAGTATGTCAAGTATGAAATATCAACAATATTGTTACCAGGCATTTCTAAAAAATGTTTATTAATGTCATTCGCGTCGTCAAAGTGTCCAGGAAGAGTTGAGTCGTTATGTTTACGTAAAATGGACGATTTAAGGTTTTTCCAAAGCAATTTGGTATTCTTAATATTTTCGTTAATAGTCTTTTGAAAGAAGGCTTTTTTTTCAAAAAACATACTTGTATTGACTAAATGCTTTAAATCTTTGTAGTAGGTTTTGTGAACTGAATTATTAGTGTTTCTGTAACGGGAATAAGCTTTATCTCTTAGTTCCATTTGAAATTTGAGATTATCCGTAATGTAAGGGTAATTTTGCTCCTTTACAAAACATGTTTTTGTTGGGGCATGTAAGTCAAAAATAGTCGTGATGTAAGCAGTTAATGTTGTTGTTATATCATTAATATTTGCTACACCGTGAAGTTTCTTTAAGTCAGTACTGTACAGATCATTTGAAAATAGCTCGGGGATAATATCATTAAGAGGTCTATAAGTAATGTAATGGGGAATGGGTTTTGGTTTTTTTAAATTGCATTCTATGCTAATAAAAGCGTGACGTCCCAGGGCTGGTATTGAGTTAACAGATACAGAGCGTACTGACAGGTCGGTTAATACAAGGTCGATAGCGGATTTGCTATTTTCGGTAAAGTGTGTAGGTTCGTTAATTAACTGACATAAGTTGGTTGTAATACAAAAATCCTTTAGGTAAAGTGTCTTATTATCGTTAGGCTTAAGAATGTCGATGTTAAAGTCCCCTAATAATATAACCTTATCATATTTTTGAAATGATATTAAGGTCTCGGTTAATCCATCAAGAAAAGTTTCAACATGTTGCCAAGGCGGCCGGTAAGCGGTCCCAATAACAACAGAAAGCGTGTTTATCTTTGAAAATAGCCACATTTGTTCTATAGTTGAGACAGGATGATTAATTATACGAGTGTTGAGGCCCTTTTTTATATAAAAACCCACTCCTCCACCGCGGGTACGTCCTGAGCTAGCCGAGCGGGGTATGTGGCGTAGCCTGTATCCCGGCACGACTGGGGCTGGTTATACGGATACAAGTATTTGAAGCTTTTGATGTTGTTTAATACTACAAACGCCAAAACTTGTTGAAACTTCGTCGACTTTCAGAGAAATGCCTCTCCATCATTAAATTATAGCCACGAGTCTATGAACGTTTATATGTGCCATAACATTTCTGACCGCAGTACGAGCAAGTACCAGCTCGGTGACATAAAATACGAGCCAGCGATATCAAACAACTTCGCACGCCGCGGCCGCGCATAAATCAGTTGTAATCGATGTTCGTTATGATTGCATGCAACGGCTGCGATGACCGCGGTCCAGTGCTTGCTTCGATTCCCGCGGAGAGCTTACATTTACATGATGAATCACCATCAGCCAATAGACGTTCACATACGGACATAAGCCTTTCCCAAAGGTTTCCGCAACGACTAATACACTGTGATCTCATCCATTGTCTTCCCGCAACTTTCACCAAGTCAACGGTCCACCTTGTGCTGTGCAGAACTTGCGCGTCCTAACGCCTTGAGTTCTGCGTGCGATGTGCCCAGCCCATTGCCACTTCAGTTTTGCAACTCTTTGGGCTTTCTGAGTTACCCGGTTCTCCTACGGATCTCATTAATTACAAGTAAGAAATATTTGCAACACCCGATCAGGGTGTAATACTAAAACCATAATGTTATATAAGATCTGTATTTGAACATAAATTTGTGCTTCCTTTATAACTTTAACTTAATGTATGAATAGCCGAATATATATTTGTTTCCAAGCCAGGGCCAGGCAGTAACAGCGATTGCAAAACGGAGACAAAGGAAGGTGGTCAACCGTACGGACGTCCACTGAGTCACGCGGTCACGTGGTCTGCACCCGCGCAAACATGACAAAGACCCCGTCTCACCTCTAACATTTTCCTCGTCTTTTCATACTCTTGTTAACAATATGACTATTGTAATACTCTCCGCCACTTTCACTGACCTATAATTAGAATTAAAATAAAGAAATGAAACACATATATTTACTCGCGGCTAGATTCTAGAAAGGTTCATGTATAAAGTAGTCATGATGAAACCTCCAGCCATATGGATAACAATATGATGCATTTAAATGAATTCATCTCTATAAACTATCCATATCAGAGCCAATGTACAATTATATGGTTTCTATACTCAATTTAATTTGCGATTTTCTATATTAACTATGTAACTATTGGTATAAACTTTATAGGTCTAGAACTTCTCTGTATTTTTCTCTTGCTGGAAGTATTGTGGACCGTTTGTTCTTCAAATAAATAAATATTTCAATTCGTTTTAAAGTTGAGAAGGAATAGAGGAGGAGTCAAGACAAATTTGTTGATGATTTACCTATCGCATCGCCTACCAATCAAATAAAAAGCCCCAGTACGTTTACAGTACATTTTAGATGGTAATCGAGATTCGATGGTATTAAGGATGCTGAGTCAGGTCGGTCAGGCAGGTCATAAGCATACTGGGCGATGTAGCTGATAACTTATATCCCTAAATCCATTACTGATCCAAACTTTCAAACTAATAATGAACTTCTAGTTTATAGATTTTTTTGTATGAATAGCTTTACGTTTTAAGTATTTGCTATTTCACGCCAGTAGTGTTGAGATTCTAAGACATGTTTACCAATAAACTAATTTCAACTATAAGTTCCCACTGGGGTTAGGCACAGACTATCGATAGCCACTTTGTACGATCCTGGCAAACCTCTCCCGCTTGGTTTACATTAATTAATTTAATAACTTCAGACATGCATTGTACTTGATACTTAATACATGAGAACTATTTAAGACCTGCAAGATGCTAAAAACACAGTACCAAAGAACTAAACACAATCTTCTATGATGCGGATTATCTCACGAATACAAATACAACTGATGAGATAATGCGTTCGGAAATAGAAGTTTTAGAAAAACCCTACACCTTGTCAGAAAAAGCCGACAGCAAAATAAGTATTTAATAACAAATATCTACAGTAAAAAAATAATTGGTTTGGCCTTGCTAATCACATCAGCGTACAACGTAAGTGCGTGTTTAGTCAAGTCAGTAACAATTGTGTATTTAAATTTAGTTATGACACAAACCGATAAGATCCTATGAAATCTTGATTGACTCCTCGTTTCCAATAACCGCGCAAAGATGAATGACATCAGACTGACGAAGGTTAAGACGCTTTTGTTGTCATAGCAAATCCGTCTAAATAAATATAATTTGCGTCTGCGAATCTTAGTTTGATTCGCGAATTCTACAAAAAAGGAGCTTAGAATGAGACAAAAAAGATATTGACTAAGAGGCTTTTCCAGTGATTGATTGGAGATGAGACACGACAAGCAGCCTATCACAAGAAACGCTGTAGATCACCATCTCTTTACATTGGTAATGTTTCTTGAAAACTACGCGATGCGACGGATGGTTTTAGGATATACCAGCATCCGAATCATGATGCCAATTATTGATTTGCTCCTTATAGTAAACAAAAACTTATTAATGTCGTCAAGGCTCTGTGCAGGCTGTTTCCGGGAAAATCCCAAAATTGAACCTTAATGGACTTAAAAGGAGGTGTGTTGATGAGTTTCTTACGGGTTCTTCTCACAACAATACACCTTTCAAATCCGAAGTAGAAGTATATTTAAACTTAGTATTTAGTAATAATTAGAATTTCAAATTACAAAAACTTATATTTTTATTTTCTAATTATGTAGTATTTTATGTATTTTTTACTCAAAAGCCCCGTGGGGAGCAATGACATGAAGCCTATTTGGAAATGGAACAATTGTGTGTGTTTCTATGTGTAACCTGTAAACGTGTATTTGACAGTACTGGCTGTCAATCGAAGGTGCACTCGTAGTGTGTGTATGTAGGCCAAGGTTCACTTTAAAAGTGCGAAAAAGGGTGTGGTGCACACTTGGTCTGGAGTTTATGTTCAGTCTACGTTTTACACTAAATTCCTTTTATACTAAAACAAGGTGAAAGCATTGCCTACAAATACAAGCACGTGTAAAGAAAAAAACTACATACCAAAAATTCAAACTATACTTTTACATTTTCGGGAAATAATTAAGTGTTATCGTGTCGTAAAAAAACACTAGTATTATTATAATATTGAAAAATATCAGCTGGTTGTTGGTATTACTGGTAGTGCCATCTAGCGGTAAAACCTAACACTATTAGAAAAACCACATTTCACATGATTGTAATGTAAACTTTCACATAATGAAATGTTACTACATAACGCACTGATAGAGCTCTTCTTTTCATCCAAAGGGTTCCTTCCTATCCTGTCATGTGCGTCCCAAAGAAGATATCATTAGGCTATAGGTTATTAACGCGCTGGACTAATAGAGTGGATTAGCAGACTTCCAGAAAGACAAACGTTAATAGAAGTCCGGAATGACATAATAACGTGCCCCCCACGGGCACAATCGCAACTTATTTTTGTCAATGCTGATTTAGCCAGCAATGCCCTAAGATATCATTACTCCTGCCTCACAGTGTTGTTGTGAGAATACCTCTCCTCGGATTCGATACTGGGATTTGAGAGCCTTGAGCCAACCGTCCTTACCCTTGCATCAAGGTAGAGAAAGAGAGAAATATCAACAATTATATTAAAATAAAATTAAAGCAGAAGTGGATAGCGCCCTCTGTAAAAATGTGTAAAATCGAAGTTTAATGTTGCAGGTATATCGAGGCCAAACAGATCTCTTCACCGAATCATACGACTCATCATGATCCACAGAATTAATTGAAAGTGATACAAATGGAAAATTTTACTTCTGGGTTCATATTTCAATCAAACACGAAACTCAAGTTTGGGTCAATAAATTATCAAGGCATTCGAACCATAAATAATATTCGCAACCATGTCAGAATAACTGTTACGAGTAAAATATAAAAGAGAGTTGCATAAACGCAAACTCAAAAATCATTCTAAAATAATCTTTAAGTCATGTTTATTAGAATGATAACAAACATGACATAGTTTGGGTCATAGTCTTATATTGGTTCCGACAAAATATATATGTATGTCTGTGTTGTGATCAAGGGGCAATGGAGAGGGCTATGCTAGGAGTTTCACTACGCAATCGAATCGGCAACGAGGAGATCTGTCGAAGAACCGGGGTTACAATCATAGCCCGAAGAATTGCAAAAACTGAATTGGCAATGGGTAGGACACATTGCACGCAGAACAGACGATCGTGGGGCTCGAAGGTTCTGGAGTGGCAGCCACGTACCGGACGACGCAGTGTGGGTAGCATACCACAAGATGGACCGACGACCGATGAGGGCAGCACAAGACCGGCCGTTGTGGAATCTTTAGGGGAGACCTGTGTTCGGCTGTGGACGTCTATATGCTGATGATGATGTTGATTATGAGATTTCGCCCACATAGATAATGCTATGTCAGTCATTGCTACGCAGACTTCATATACAAGGAGGCGAGTTATTTGTTATAAAAAAGTATTTAGTAATTTTCGTAATTAGTTTTTTAGTGTTTAAATTTATGTATAAATATATGTTTTATTATCTAATGTGAATAGAAAACATACTTCTTCCCAATATAAACTAGGCCTTATCTCGGGGCTGTTACTTAATTGATATTGCAGACCAATAACATCATAAATATAAATAACTACTATTGAAACATTCCCTCATCATGGAAAACTTGGATAATCTATTTCCATCGAGCACAATAGTTTCATTACGCGAGATCTGTATTCTTCCCGCACAATATAGGTCGCGCCACCCCGGCCGAGTCAAGGGCAGTGCAGCGACGCGCCTCCTCACCCCTGTTCACCCTGACACCGTTTTAAACCCTATTTCGATATCGTTACGATTCACTTTGCCACAGGGGATAGCAGAGGAATGCACCAAGGTAGATAGTGTTTGCCAATTGAGTATAAAATAAAATATCAGTGTTGTGTTGACCAGTAACTCACTGCTGCAGCTACTCATCAAACCGTGAACTGTACAAATTCCAGATAACTGTTCTCGGCTCCGGAATAGAAGTAATGCACCGTAACTTATGAAGTTTTAACAATCTATTGACGAGTACATTTCGCGATGAAAATAGATTATATAAATTCAATAGTAACAGCCGGTTTATTAGCATTTCATTTTAGCATTCAATTTAGAGCAAAAGGCTGTTATTTTTTTAATTATTTTCGTTTATATTTCCTATCATCTCCACACCTACACACCTTCGTGTATGAATATTATCGATTAACCTTAGAACCCTTAGTGACTCGTTGAATAGACTAAGGAGTCACTAGTACTTGTCACCAGCATAAGTTTTTTTGAGTGTGATTATTTGTTTTCGAGTGGTCTTATAATGGTTGTTTATGATGTACTGGCCTTCGCTATTATATTTTTAACTATGTAACTATTTGAAGCAAAGACAATGAATGACATTGATGTGAAATTTAACAAATTTTGACTGCATTTGTTAGCTATATAGTGTCGGCTAAGCATACCACTACCAAATATGTACTGGTCGTAGGCGTGATACTAGACTTATCAGAGTATCGTAGAGCGTTAAACAAACCACCAGCAATTTGTTTTTGCAACTTTTCCTCTCTCAAACTACTAAAATAACTAAGGAATTCCCATGCACTTAGGATACTCCTTTTGAGGATTATAGCTGTGAGAATGGGTTTGTATCATGTCTACATACTAATCTGTTTAGAAGGATTAACATGATACTAAGATTGGAGATGGCTCATACCCAGGATTAATCTAGGTTAACAGTGTTCTTAGTAAGACATAGATAAGCCAACCCACTTGAACTACAACTTGAATCCCACAAAGGGGTAACCGGAAATACGGAATCTACAATTACTCAATGATTTTTATAAATTGAAGGGAAAATATGATGAAAACGATTAACTTAAAAACCTTAGATTTTAAAGTCTCGCGACATAGTCATTTGGATTCTATATACTCTCTTTTGGAAAACCAGTTGCTAATCTCTAGAATATGTCAGTAGGCGGTTCCTAAGGGGTAAACTGACGAATTCAAATTATTACTTACTTTGGTAGGATAGTGCATCCCCAGATATTTAAAAACTAGATGACTCAGTCGTTATGATGTCATTCCCAGCTACGTCCACGATAGTAAATTTATTTGTATACCATCCCTCACTAGGCCAGTGTGGTGGACTAGCCAAGACTACCCATTTAGGGGTTACCATTAGCCCGTCGGTAAGGCTATATATTAACTGTGATGGATGGTGTTTCCACGCATGAACTCATACACAAATTATCAGTAGTACCGAGCTCCTAGTAGCAGTGTGCTGGTGTGAATGGTCGCGTGTCGTGATGAGAACAATGGTTTCTTGTACTATGTCATTTATGTAGATTCATTGTTCCCAGCCTCGAGCGGTATAGCGTTGACACATTATCAGGTTTCTACCGAATCAGCTTTTATTAAAGGTAAGGGTATGGTTACATTTCAGTGTCGACCTGAATAAATTATTTTGTTTATAATTCAGCTTCTTTTTGAAAACGTTGTTAAACAACTCATTCAGAAGGAAAGTCTAAAATTATGATACAATTGTGCTAATCAAAGTTTAACCTCATCACCTTGCCCTTGATATAAGCAAAATAACTTGCTCCAGCGAAGAAACTGCAAACAGTATTACTATTTTGCTAGCTTTTCAATAAGAATAGCAGCTAAAAAGGAAAGACAAGGACTTATCATATTTCACACATTCATTCAACCATATATCCAAACTTTCTACATTGTCACCAAACGCACCACCAAACCAAACGCACCACCAAACCAAACGCACCACCAAACCAAACGCACCACCAAACCAAAGCGCAAAGCCGTGCGAGTGTGGACACAGATGATGAGAGCGGTGATGAGTAAGCAACTTTCCATCACCAGTACATCAACACTTACACGCGATCACGAGCGAGCATGCACTCACCTGCAACAAGCAAACACACGTTACGTCACTAGTCCAGACCTACTCAACTATTTATACCAAGAAATACTTTCCAAAAGTGGCTGAGGAATTTCTAATTCCATAGCTCAGGCTACCTCTTCTAGGGATTTATAGCCGTGAGTATATGTACGTATATACTTTGGTCTTTGGGTGATCTCAGCTGTTAAGGCCTAGATTGTAATTATAACACTTATTTTCTATTAAATTAGGGACGGATTGCTAGATTCGTTAATAGGTTCCGTTTAGTATTGTAGATAGTTGTAATCGTATAACTGGTAAAGGATGAGTATTACATCCAGGTATATACTTGACATAAATATAATTCCGAGCATGAAGGAATTGCAGGTTTATAGTGATGATGATGTTTCTTCAACGTTGCAGTTTAATGGTGCAGATCAAACCTAGGTCAATATTAAGGGCTTGGAATTAAATGACTTACATACATACATACATATACTCACGGCTATAAATCCCTAGAAGGGGTAGCCAGAGCTAAGGAATTACAAATTCCTCAGCCACTTTTGGAAGTTGAAAGATGGTAGAATAAAGGTTGTTGGTGATGAGTCTCCAACCGCATCGCCCAAAAATCCCTTAAAAGCCCCAATACCGTTAGTCGCCTCTTACGTACACCCACCGGAAGAAATGGGGTAGTGCTATTCTAAGCCGACACTACACAGCTACACATATCATACATATATAACAGTTTTACACATATCTTTTTATTCTCCGTAATTCCACACCTATCTTTTCAAACACATCTTTATTCATTCTTTGATCTTAATGTATCCGCGTTCATCTCCTGCCGACATTACCATCTACATATTCCTTTAGGCACAAAGGAGCTAAACAAGCAAGCAGACATGATGACGTCGCTCATCTCACCACTCGACCGAGAGGAAACATGTGAACAAGCAAACAAGGAGGTGTGACGTCAGCACAATAGCCTTCGCGACACCTCACAGACGACACTAGAGCTTCAGACACCTCAAACAGAATGTATTAGTAACATCCTGTAATCGAAATATTATTTATAGCTTTATCATCTCATCGTCGTATCGGTGGCACTATAGTGTCGGTTTAGAATAGCATTAAATTTTCATTGGTACTTCATGAGCATAAGTTTCCGTGGAATGGTATTGGTGGGTTAAGGGACTTTTGGATTCTAAAGTGATTAGCGGCCGATCGATGTGGGTGGAAACTTAACATTTAGCCTTATTTTATACCTAGGTATATGCTTTCGTTTTGAGTAAGAAATACCTTATTAACACCCCTCTATTACAGAGATAGCTAACTACCGAAAGTGGCTGAGAAATTAATTATGAATCTCCGGCTACCCCTTATTGCGATAACAACCTTACAGATTATAAGCATAATTACTGGGAAAGTATTGAGACTATTGAAGGCTAACTGGTTCGGGGAAGTACGGAACAAAGCTGTGTCATTTGGAAAGCAATATTGCAGGAAAGCGGCGGTGACTCACTGGATGACCTCACGAGGGTTGGGTACGGACTTTATACGAGCACTCCGCCGTAAACATTTAGTACACACTTTCTTATTCACCTTGTTCTTTTCCGTAGCGTAGGTAGTTTGAAATATGAAAGAGTTGGATAATGCGGATACTTATATCAGCAACGAAAAAATACGGCGGCGGCGGCTATATTTAGTTAGTTTTTATTATTATTTAGACCAATGAACCGGCAAAATTACGACTAAAAATATAAATTACCCAGAGTGAACAGATGGCATAGAATGGTAGAGAATGTGGTCAAGGAGCAGGAATCCGAAGAGTGACCCAGAAAAGGCCATGTTTTTTAAAATATTGTTAATATGAATGAAGCGCAAGGGGTTAGTCAGGATCATGGGTGAGAATCGATATTTTCTGCTTATGTGTACTACGCAGTACGCATACTAACATTTTATTACTGTTGTCAATACAGATAAATCAAGCACAGATATGGCGACGTAGTCGAAGGAAGTTTCGGCCCGAATCAGAAATCGGATCCTCGCCTAACGAACATATTATACAGATAAAATTGTTTGCTTTATGGTATACTAGCTTGTATATACTAAAACATGTACAAATAACATCCAAAACAGAGAAACAATCATAAATGATTTTCTGTTAATCACATAATTTTAGCTCTCAGCGGGATTTGAACCCGCGATCCCGGACCCAGTAGCATTCTATGCTAAGCTATGATACATTCAAAATGACAGATTACCAATTTATTCTGATTCTGGAGCTAACATGTGAAGCGGTGATGAAACATTCTAAGATAACAACCACTAAAGCCGTTTAGTTTAATAGAGCCTATCTTTGAAAAGCTGTCCTCGTTCAAATTAGGTGACTAAAAGGATCTTGTATTAAGTGGCTTTACAGATATACCAATTATGATACCACATGTTTTGGGACCAAAGTTGTAATAGCTCTTTATGTTTTATCTCAGGCTTTATGCGTTGTTTTTTATCAGGTTAAAATAAAAAGAGTTACTAAGGCTCCAGTCTACTATAGATGTGCGAGGGTAGTGTGTTTTAAAACATACATTCTTACAAGAAGTTTATACATGTAATCGTATATCCGATGCTTTTGCAAATATTGAATTGAACGTTGTTGTTAAATCGATAGCCTGAACCACTAAATTCTCCCTGAAATTATAATTCTTTATTCTTTCAGCGTCATACATAACACAACTTAAAAAGATGTAAAACGTAAACGTCACAGATTAGATTAGTACCTATAGCTACAAAATTGGATAATGTGTCTCCACTACCGCCGCAGTTCTAAGGGCGGCCATACATTTACAGGTTGTAGCTGTCAAGATTAAGACTGTGTAGCAGTCTTCTACGTACAGATAAACACAGACAGCTCGAACTGTCGAACTGCTCCAAGCGACAGCTCGAGCTCCTGTGTATGGCGGCCCTAAGGATTAAAAACATTGCTAATATTCCATCAATACGACCACCAAACACTGCAAACTGTAGAACAATCAATAGATGATTGGTTGTGCTAAGACTCGTCTCGTTTATTTGTTTTGGATATTAACAACCGCGCGGATGATGTAACGCGGTGACAAGGCCCGCCGCCGCCGCCGCCGCTGGTGGCAACACGGAGTATAACCAAGTGCCCAATTAGCGACGTCTTGCCACGCTATTAGGACCACATTAGCTGCGTTACGTGACGCTATATGCATGTCATACACACATCTCGCATCTTAACGACTCGTCATAATATCAGGTATTTTTCCAATATCATGACATTCATAGTTTACGACTGATACACGCGAAACACCAACCAAACGCCACAACTCCGAGTATCGGTGAAAGCGGTTCCCATTGCGTAGATTATGAGATTATCCAATAAACAGATAGACGCGGAAGGCGATTTCCTTTTACAATATTGAAAAGTCATGTCGGATCGGTTTAGAACCGCACGGCGCACTTATTGTCACCGATTACAAATAGAAGCCCGGTTAGCAATAACAAAGCATTTCATCCAGCGATTAACAACGATTACGCAAGGTGCACACAATGAAACTCATGACAAAACACTGAAAGCCTCCTCCCCTCCACTGCTCCGCGTTATCACTGATAACTTATTATCGCACGTTGTCCCAGAAACGCAGCAGCACCTGCTACACATTGAGGAATCGAGAGCTAACAACTTGAGCTGATATTGTAATATGAAAGGGACAAACCGATTCCGCAGCAGGTCGAGCGAGCAGAAGGCGTAGCCAGGTCTGCAGAAGCAGGAGACGGTGTCGTCGGCGTCGCTGAGCGGGACGGCCCGGTACCGCGGCAGGCCGCCGCGCCAGCTCATTCCACGCGCGTGCGCACACTGCCGCTCGCGCCGCCCCTCCCCGCCGCCGCCGCGCCGCCACTCCACAGACACCGCGCGACACCGCTCTTACGTAGTTTACGTACTTCACACAATACCAACACTACTACTTTACCGACGACACGTGAATCGCTGAAAACTAAGTTACACAGCCTGCTATTTAAAAGGCTGTGTATACAAGCTTGGCGATCATACACTGCGATTCTTATGGACCGGCACAACACTAATTATTATGACAATCTATATATTGGACATCGGTTATCAGTTATCGAGTTTGATAACAGGAACTATGATTACAGGTGTGCACCTCACCTAGATAGTGCTATTTTTTGATAAAAAATAGCACCTTTTCGTATTTATATCGGAAGGGAAATAGAGCTAACCGCAACGGGACCGAATGGAGGGGACCGACTCTCTGTCACACCATTCTATCACACTAGTGTGACACAGAAGAAATTTTTTCTTGTCTGTAACACTGCTTGGTGTGATCATCAATAACTAGTAACTATCATGACCAACCGTCACACTATCTAATAGAAAAAAAACTAATGTATTTTTTCACATGCCAATTACGAATGTCGTAACCGTGTAAGACTTGAGAAAAACGAATATGAGGTGAAATAAATTTAATTACATTATAAAATTAACAATTACATCTTAATAAACTAAAAAAAAGCCTAACCTATAAGCCACCTATGACGTCATCCTGCAGAAGGGAGTCAGAGTTACATTTTGCACTATTGAAAAATTACTAATATCTTAGGTTTAGGGAATAACATTTTATTGTTAATAGAATGGTTTAAGTAATTTGTACGATATTTTTTTAAAATACCAACGGACTAATTTCTAAAAAAGTACCAGAACATCAGAAGCTTGTAAGAGATATTAAATAGAGAACTTGAAGCTACCCCTTAAAACATTCTAATGTTCTTGTGATTCAATAATTAATTTGAAGTTTTGCAAGAAAATGAGTAACATAAAATACCTATATTTTATACCTCTTACTAGCTCTTGATATCTTGTCTGATACCTTTCTATAAGTACCTCGTTTATAAGAATATACTTACTTTGGAGGTTACAGATCCAGTGCACTTATATTTGCGACGGTTACGACAAAACCAAATTATTCCCGAATTAGCATATGTTTTCTGTTTATAATATTGATGACCATCGAGCAGAAGTACTTCGCCACCGTTTTTCCGTACAATTTCCACGTCCATTTTTTCACAAAATAGTTATAATTTTGTAATATATAGGTAAATAGTAATGATACCATATGACGTCCGTAGTCCCTATATCTTTAACTAGATATTGACAGTATTTATAAACAATTGAATATCCAGTGGCCATTAGTTTATTACGATAGACAAATTTTTGTCGAAAGAATTTTTCGATGGATAAATTTTTGGGGAAAAGATGGTAAAATAAAGTTTGTTGGTGATGGGTCTCCAGCCGCATCCCCCAAAAATCCCTTAAAAGCCCCAATACCTTTAGTCGCCTCTTACGCACACCCACCGGAAGAAATGGGGTAGTGCTATTCTAAGCCGACACTACACAGCTTCTATTCTGAATAAACTTTCCGAAGAAAAACCGTCTACTTGCCCAAATATCTTCGCTAACATCGTCGTGCATTTTTATTTCAATCAAAAGAAAAAGTAGTGTGACTGGTAAGAAAAAAATGCTTCTGTGTCATACTAGTAGGGCATCCAATCCCGCAGCATTTTTGTAATCTCGGTATTTGCGGGATTGATATTTTTCAATCCCGCGGGATCTCGGTATTGGCGGGATCCCGCAAGTGTGTATGTGGTACATCAAATTGTATATTAGTAAATATAGTGTAAGGATTGAAGGATACAAAAGAAATAAAAATCAACATAGCTTTATTAGTTTTAATTATCAAATCAAGCAAGAAGTACGATTATAATGACATATTATTATTTTTTTGGAAATGTTTTCGTAAGATACATAATGTATCTAATGTATCATCTGCCAGGCTGCGGCCGCGGCGATTCACCGCGATTCACTCTTTTCTTTTCGCTCGCTTGTCAGTAGTCGCGCGGCAGCGCGCGTATGAGGGTGTTTTTTTGCTGCACATCAGTCCCGCAAATCCCGCGGGATCCCGCGCATGTAATCCCGCATAGTGCGGGACTGAAAAATGATGCGGGATCTCGGAATAACGAGATCTCGGAATACCGGGATTGGATGCCCTACATACTAGTATGACAGTCAAGAAAAAATTTCTTCTATGCCACACCAGTGTGACAAAATAGTGTGACAGGGAGTCGGTCCCCCGAATGGATAACTGGTTAGTTTAGTGGCCAAATGATACAGTTTTTATACAACCATTAGGTTGCGGTCATTATGACCATTTTAATGATATGGACAGAAAAATAGATATAAATTACGCCTCCAAATACGGCTATGAATATTTAGATATCTACACAGCTTAAATGTAAGTCATCAATCAGTGATTAAATATGTTCTTATTTGATGTCGGTTTACGTGAATAATATTTATAATGTGCAACCCCAATCAAACCTTAAATCTAAGACCAAAGACCTAAAAATAACTAAGACGACCATGGAGGACACATTTGGACCAAATAGAGAATGTGCTCAAAAGACCATGTATGAAAAGATTGATGGACGTAAAGGAAGTCAGTGAGGTTGGTCACGATCACACAAAGTGGTGATCGATAGTCTATGCCTACTTCCATAGGAAATTATGGCCTGAGTATATCTATTGCGTATAACAAATATATAACTCTGGGATGGCTTTTACTACTGTGCTACTGAATGTAAGTGACAATTCAGGCAACAGGAATTATTTTCTTCTTGTCTTTATGTAAACAAATCAGAACCTAGTTTATTGAATGTGAACTTTAATTTTCTTACATCTTTGTGTACTAATCAACCTGTATGAAAGAACCTCAAAGACCAATCTGTCACATAGTGATGTGACTCTCAATCATGTTTTTATCATAAGTATTTAGATGGACCTAATGTTCCCTACCGTGTCATATGAATCTGTTTTCAGATATGGTGGATAAAACTCTTTGTTAATAATATTTATTATACAAAACTTACTTATACTTACACACATATTTCCCATTGGGGTAGGTTGAAACTTATCGATCACTATTTTGTACAATCCTGACAACCTCGCTTGCTTTTGTCACATTCATCATTCTTCTTATACATGATCTTTTATTCTTTTCACTGCAGACTTTCTCCTTTGTAAGGTTATACGTTTTTGAATTATATAAAAGTACCTGTAATACAGTATGCAGTTCTCTGCAATTTAAGCAAGTGTAGTAAATATTCATTTATTGCAGTTATTTAATCAGCATTCATATTTATATTTTATTACTGATAAGTTAGATTGTGCAACAGCAAGTTAGCGTAAAGTAAGGTACTTAAAACATTTCATAATCATGAGAACTGTCTGATTTTAAATTGATCCAATAAGACATTAATTTATACACAGATGAAGAGTTTGATAGCCTCATGTTGAAGAATCTTATAATTTTTGGTAATTTATTTCTTTGCATACAAAAACAACAATTTCCCTATTTGATAGGCATTGTGACAATTATTAAGCTTTACATTGAAAGTGAATTTGCTAGTCACATTTTTTTTCCTTGTTGATTTGGTGATATTTTTATAAATGTTTTGAATGATACAAATTAAAGATATTCTGTAGCATGGCATACCATAAAAGTATTGATTTCAGTAAGATATACTGCCTTACTTATAATCATGCTATTTGTTCCAAGACCTTTCATTGCTACTTTATATCCTGACAAACATCTCTACTCATTTATAAAATTAAAGGTTATATTTTTCAGTTTGTTCCTGACAATAAAATCCATTAATAGAAATTCTTTACCAATTGGAAGCCAAGGTGTATTGTATTTAAGACAGCTATGTTCATTATGACTACTCATAAAGCTTTATTTTATCTCCTTGTTAAAGTAAAAAAAAAAGTAAGCAAACCAAATGAAATCATATGATTAAAATAGAACACAACAAAACATAAATAATCATTCATTGCAAGATTAACAAAAACACAAAACAACATACTTATTTGTAAAACAATAACAAATGAGTGAGGATGAAGTCACTACATAAAATATTGTAGCTCTAATATATGCTTCACTTGATAGATTTAAATACATCCTGAATAGAGTGGTTTGGCAATAGTCCACCACAGTAACCTAGACAATACTACTATTACCGTGAAGTATCACCCACTGATGCACAATAATTTTTGGATAGTAAGGATATGGATAAAGATTAAGCTAAGCCTGCACTATCCTAGTCAGACTGGGATGTCTAACTTTTCTTTATGGTTATGAACCAAATACTTTAAATATAGGAGCACAGAGACTGGATTAGTAAATGTATGTGTTAATTATTTGAATATTCTTGTTAAGAATGAATATGCAATAGATGTTTCTGCACAGGGAAGGAAATCAATTTATTCTAAGGATGCTGTTAAATAGGTATGTGAGAAATGAAACTGTATCTTTATTATAGCTGCATAAGAACAGTAGATTGAGAGGTTAATTTAATGATATAACCAAAACAAATCAATCTTTAACATTGGTGTGGAAGATATAGAAAAAGAATAGTAGGAAATCTTAATTTGTTGACACTTCTCCCTGGTGTTTTAGTAATCCTTACCATGGCCATGCAAATCTGTGTATGGCTTCAACTGATTTACATAAAGAATAAGCTATTAGTGCATGTTGCATTTAATAGTCTGATACATATTGTCATGTTCAACCTGACGCAGCAGAACTTAATCCAAAGTCTTTTATAAGATTCTTTTAGACAGTGATTTACTACTTAGGCAACAGTTTGAGTAGTAAGACAAACAAATACATATGAAAGACAGGACCAATAGAGGTGGGAGTTTCATTTCAAAGTTGGGTAACTATAGATTACTGAAGCATTATGCAAAGGATCTGTCAATATTCTGCTGATTAACATTCTTAATACTTATGGTTGGTATTTTCTTAGAAACTTGTCATAACACTACATTTATAAAACAAAACAGAACAAAATCTAACTTAAAAAAGATGTGACAGAGAACCAACTGTTTTATTTACAATCAGTGAGTTCCTCAGGAACTTGTCCCAGGGCCGTGGGAGGAGGTATTGTGTTGAAAGGGTGGATGTCAGCGCAGGACTCACCCCATGAACCAGTCGACGGTGTCGCGGAGGTACTCCGGTAGCCGCTCCAGCTTGACGGTGTGTGCGGCTCCCGGTCGAGACAGCGCCTCCCGCCGCGACTACGCGCGCCCACCCCCCATCACCTTCGCACACTCTTCAGCCACCAACAAACACTACACAATTGGAGCGTTCCACTGTCACAAAATTCAGTTATTGCAAAAGTTCACTGAAGCAGCTGAGCAGAATTCGCCATGTTGCGCAACCAGCCGTTTATTTTTAGAAAATTTTACTGTTCTAATGAACACAGTTTAAAAAATAATAAGATTTTGTGTAATTAATACGCAAAGAAAACCTAAAATACAAGAAAAAATTAAAACTGACCACTAATGAGGAAAAATAATGAACGCAAAATCGAGAAAGTTAAAATTTGTAAATGTTTTTTTTTGCTTCTGGCAATATTTGTTCTTACAGCCAACCAACTGTCATATTGATTTTATAATCAATACGTTCAAGATCATGATAACGAAAGTTAAAAATATTTGTTTATTCGCAATATGATCACAAGCTGAGGCAATAAATTGTAATTTAATTATTAATTACGAGCCAGGCCGTATCTGTTGCTGGCATTGTCATCAGGCTTAAATCGAGATTCTCAATATCAATATTTCATATATTGAACCTATTCTAAAACGTTTAGTTTTTCCATCCATTACAATCTAGTGTCAATAAATTGTGTTGAATTTTTTTAAACCTGTGTTAACCGGTATCACCACATAATTCTAGAAAATAATAAAACGAAATTTTATATAAATATTAATACTAGTTCAGTAAAAGTGATTCATCATGAATTTTTGGTACAGTCAAGTTTAATAATTTGAGTCTTCAACTTTAAGTAAGATTGTTAATTTTTTAAACGTATGAAAAACTTGACGCAATATTATAACCCTAAATTGAGGTTTTCTTTTCTGCTTGATATAATTTTCCACATTTATTATTTCCTCGGCTCATTACGTCGCCTTCTTGCACTTTTTCTGTATTTAATTGTAATCGTCAATTAGGAAAGCAAAATGTTTCGATTGCCAATGGGGGAGAGGGTCGATCCCGCGGAGGAAAAACGACAGGCTCGAGAAAACACTATCAACAGTGTAGTGGTATTTGGAGTTCTTTGTGCAGCTATCCGTGCCTGTGAGTTAATTATTAATTATATGCTTTATTTAAAGTAATATTCAACCTCAAAATGGTTCATGAAAAGTCACATCATCAAACTTTTAATATAATGCTAATGCTGTATCGATGTAACATAGCCTACTCTTATTGATTTAGTTTTTGTTGTTCATACTTATAGTTATAAATGTTAAATTCGTTTTTTGTTCCAGCTGCTTTTTTTATGGAAATTCTACAATGCGCCACTGATTAAAACATGCTTATAGTATATCAAAGTGATGTGCTATCCATTTTATACACTCCACTCATGTTTGTTGATAGTCATCTCTAGAAAAAGTGTATTCCATCTTTCAAAAAATTACACAAATTCACACTGGTGCAGCTGAAGACATAATGTTGCTATTCTGAAAGTGGAGTATTCACAAATAGGTACTGATAATGTAGGTTTTATTTTGTACATATGTCTGGCAATATTATTGGTTAAATAAATAATTATTTGTTAGAAATAGATTCTTTCATTTAATGATGATAGACTAGTTAAAAAGCAATGTGTATTGCAAATGTGATGTGACCATTTGACAATTGAAGTTGTAAGTTGTATAAATTTCTCATGTACTTCTCAGTTCAACATAGTTTTCCACCAGTCAAGCTATAATGACAGTGAAAGCTATATAAAGCCACTTTTGAAATGCACTTAAATTATCCTTTCATCTGCAAGCAGGCAGGACCTATTGATTCCAATAAGTAAATTATGGAGTTTATACTTTTATTAAAACTTACCCTTAAGTGCTGCCCTCTTTATTTTTTGTCTGGTGAGTAAAGTAACATACATTTAATCACAGCTATAAATCTCTAAAACGGGTAGCCAGAGCTTCTGGAAAATATTGTAAAATTAAAGTGCTTGGGGATGTGTCTCGAACCATATCACCCCAAATCAGGCAGCAATGGGGTAGTGTTATCATGGATAACCAACTGTTCCTGGATATGTAAGACTAGTGGATCGTCCCAGCTTCGCACGGGTAGCGTTGTTTTTTTAAATATCTGAGGTTTCTTTCTTCAGTCACTGCTCAAGCATTGTGAAATTTAGCGCAATGTTTTCAATTTATTAAATACTAGTGGATCGTCCCAGCTTCGCACGGGTAGCGTTGTTTTTTTAAATATCTGAGGTTTCTTTCTTCAGTCACTGCTCAAGCATTGTGAAATTCAGCGCAATGTTTTCAATTTATTAAATTTATAGCACTCCCTAAACAGTGTAGTTTGGTGATTTTAAATGCGCTTTGATGAACGGTTCAGTATTTCCGTTTAATAGCAAATTTTGAAATAAAACGCTATGAAGTATTTATAACAGTCTAAAAAATAAATCATTGATGTAGGATGCAACTACTGGCGCCATCTAGTATGTTATATGTAAATTAGTAAAGATTTAGTTTTGATCACGGGCGTGATGGCTTATTTTATGTATAATTTCGGTGTTTGTCTACCGATTTCTATGATTCTTTTTTTATTGAATGGGTAATAATGTAACCTTTTTTTAAATTTGGGATGAGTGAGACGTTTACAAACGTAAGAGTAAACAAATATAATCAGAATGATCCGAACTGCTAAGCTATCAGGAATTACACGTGTTATTGTGAGTCAACCGTAAAAGATAGACATAAACTGCTGAGGAATTTTTTTTAGATAATTTTATGAAGAATATTTCCGTCACACATGATTTCTATGTAAGTTTAACCATTGAGGCTGCACACGCGACGAAAGCTTAAAAAATGGAGTAACTTCTCCCGTTTTCCCAAAATTTCCCAAAATTCCCCTTTACTACTCAGCTGGAAAGTATACAAAAACCTGCGCAGGTGTATGAAGAATAAATTGTACCAAGTTTCGTTAAAATCCGTCGAGTAGTTTTTGTTTCCATAAGGAACATACAAACCGACAGACAGACAGACAAAAATTTTACTGATTGCATTTTTGGCATCAGTATCGATCCCTAATCACCACCTGATGGTTATTTCGAAAATATATTTCATGTACAGAATTGACCTCTCTACAGATTTATTATAAGTATAGATATAGCACTCCCTAAACAGTGTAGTTTGGTGATTTTAAATGCGCTTTGATGAACGGTTCAGTATTTCCGTTTAATAGCAAATTTTGGAATAAAACGCTATGAAGTATTTATAACAATCTAAAAAATAAATCATTACGTGATGTAGGATGCAACTACTGGCGCCATCTAGTATGTTATATGTAAATTAGTAAAGATTTGGTTTTGATCACGGGCGCGATGGCTTATTTTATGTAAAATTTCGGTATTTCTATGATTCTTTTTTTATTGAATAGGTAATAATGTTACCTTTTTAAATTTGGGATGAGTGAGAGGTTTACAAACGTAAGAGTAAACAAATATAATCAGAATGATCCGAACTGCTAAGCTATCAGGACTTACACGTGTTATTGTGAGTCAACCGTAAAAGATAGACATAAACTGCTGATGATTTTTTTTTAGATAATTTTATGAAGAATATTTCCGTCACACATGATTTCTATGTAAGTTTAACCATTGAGACTGCACACGCGACGGAAGCTTAAAAAATGGAGTAACTTCTCCCGTTTTCCCAAAATTTCCCAAAATTCCCCTTTACTACTCTGCTGGAAAGTATGCAAAAACCTGCGCAGGTGTATGAAGAATAATTGTACCAAGTTTCGTTAAAATCCGTCGAGTAGTTTTTGTTTCCATAAGGAACATACAAACCGACAGACAGACAGACAAAAATTTTACTGATTGCATTTTTGGTATCACTATCGATCCCTAATCACCACCTGATGGTTATTTTGAAAATATATTTCATGTACAGAATTGACCTCTCTACAGATTTATTATAAGTATAGATGATGAATAATTAATCTTTCACACTTCATAAAATAAATTAAACCTTATTTCCCCAACCCTTTTTCTTTATCAAGACTAAATATTATTTCTTTAATAACAATTTAGATATTTACATTGTAGTGGTGACATACTTGATGATGCATGGTTAATGGCATCCACTAAGCAAAAACCTGTGCTAGCGTGCCAACAATATCCAATTAAAAAAAGAGCTAACTCTTCAATTGGTTCATGGATGACTGTCAGATAGTGATTATGGACTAAGAATGGGTGGATTCAAAATTAAATGCTTCATATATGCTGATGATAAAGTGCTACTTGCATCATTGGTGAAAGAGTTGCAATTGCAAGATGTGGTGAATATTATGTGTCATTTGAAAGAAAGGGAATAAGAGTAAATGTAACATACATGCATATACTCACGGCTATAGATCCCTAGAAGGGGTAGCCAGAGCTAAGGAATTAAAAATTAATTAGCCACTTTTGGAAATTTTAGTGAGGAAAAGTTGGTAAAATAAAGGTTGTTAGTGATGGGTCTCCAATCGCATCGCCCAAAAATCCTTTAAAAGCCCCAATAACGTTAGTCGCCTCTTTAGTACACCCACCGGAAGAAATAGGGTAGTGCTATTCTAAGCCGACACTACACGGCATAAATATGAATGTAAATAAAACAAAAACCATAGTTTTTAAGAGAAAGAAGAATATGAAAGACTACGTGATTGAGATTGATGGTAAGAAAGTGGAACAAGTCAAAGAGTTTTTATATCTGGGAAGCTTGTTCAAGGGAAGGGTGAAAAAGGATAGTCTTATGTCTAGCCAGTCAGTATCCGAAAGAGTCCGAATATCAGTGCATGATGCTGTTCTAGTTCCTACCTACTCTAGAGAGCAGAGTAAATGCAGTAGAGAGGAGATCGAGTGAGAATTGTGTGAAAGATGATATTCTAGAAAAAGAAATGTTAGGATGATTTGGGCACATAGACAGGGTGGATGGTTGTCAAATTATGAAAGAGATTTATAGAGCCCATGTGGAAGTAGTGAGGACGTACGTAGCAGAGAAGAAATAGAGAATGGGCTTAAAAAGATGAATGTAGACGAAACTCTGTCTACCCAATAGGAACTAAAGACATCAATATGTGTATATAACAAGATCAATAGTAAATACTTTAAAGTTAGACACAATAAAATAACAAAAACCAGAACATAGAAAAGTGCAACAAAATAAAATAATCTAATAAGTGATGTGTTCATATGATAAATGTGAGAAGTAATTTTTTGTAACGTTATTAAACTCTACAGCATGAATGTTGTGGAAATGACATTTGATTAAGTTTAGTGCATATAGCACATTGCAAAAGGAGTAGCAGAAATTTTTATAGAAACGGGAATTACGGGAAATTAAAGGTTGTAGCAAACGTCCATGGAATTGGATGAATTACGGGAAATTAAAGATTGTAGGTAACTTCCATGGATGGCTGATGTTGGTAGCGTTGCTGAAGCTCTCTCAGAATAAATATTCTATGCGAGTGGGCAAAAGCTAGTTTGAAGTAAATTATTAAACTTAAAAAAAAACTTTGAACCACCATAAAAGGCATATGTACAGTTTGCAGCCTAACATCGCGCCCGAAGGGATACAAAACGGCGGTGTTTTTGGAAACGGCTAGTCGTAATGTAATGCGGCGGTTTATACAAGAAGGCTGCGCCAAATATACTACTCACGGCTATAAATCCCAAAAAAGGGTAGGCAGTTAATAATCCTGCAGCCACATTTGAGATGACAGATTAGATTGGTTTCAACTAAGCACTGTTCTATGTGGGCTCTTGCCACCCTACTCATAATAAAGTCCTCCTTAATTATTCAAAGTTTTTATACAACTTGTGTTTATCAGATATTTTGAGTCCAGGCTGTTTTAAGCCTGGGATTCTATGATGACGTCTTTTACTGTCTCCTTAGAAAGTGATCTGTGCCAACATTCGTGCCCCTATAGACTCTGGTGGCAACAACCTTTGCTCTCAGCCTTTCATCAACAATCACAAAATCAATCATAGTTCTCTTTTTTTTTTTTTTCAAGTTTCAGGCAAGATAAAAATCATTTATCTATACTTATAATAAATCTGTAGAGAGGTCAATTCTGTACATGAAATATATTTTCGAAATAACCATCAGGTGGTGATTAGGGATCGATACTGATGCCAAAAATGCAATCAGTAAAATTTTTGTCTGTCTGTCTGTCTGTCTGTCTGTCTGTCTGTCTGTCGGTTTGTATGTTCCTTATGGAAAAAAAAACTACTCGACGGATTTTAACGAAACTTGGTACAATTTATTCTTCATACACCTGCGCAGGTTTTTGTATACTTTCCAGCTGAGTAGTAAAGGGGAATTTTGGGAAATTTTGGGAAAACGGGAGAAGTTACTCCATTTTTTAAGCTTTCGTCGCGTGTGCAGCCTCAATGGTTAAACTTACATAGAAATCATGTGTGACGGAAATATTCTTCATAAAATTATCTAAAAAAAATTCCTCAGCAGTTTATGTCTATCTTTTACGGTTGACTCACAATAACACGTGTAATTCCTGATAGCTTAGCAGTTCGGATCATTCTGATTATATTTGTTTACTCTTACGTTTGTAAACGTCTCACTCATCCCAAATTTAAAAAAAGGTTACATTATTACCCATTCAATAAAAAAAGAATCATAGAAATCGGTAGACAAACACCGAAATTATACATAAAATAAGCCATCACGCCCGTGATCAAAACTAAATCTTTACTAATTTACATATAACATACTAGATGGCGCCAGTAGTTGCATCCTACATCAATGATTTATTTTTTAGACTGTTATAAATACTTCATAGCGTTTTATTTCAAAATTTGCTATTAAACGGAAATACTGAACCGTTCATCAAAGCGCATTTAAAATCACCAAACTACACTGTTTAGGGAGTGCTATAAATTTAATAAATTGAAAACATTGCGCTGAATTTCACAATGCTTGAGCAGTGACTGAAGAAAGAAACCTCAGATATTTAAAAAAACAACGCTACCCGTGCGAAGCTGGGACGATCCACTAGTTTTAATATATAAAACTAAACTTAAACGTGACTAATTAATTAAATATTTACAGCAGAAATTAAATTAAACAATATAAAAAATGATTTCAAAATCGTTAATAATTAAGTTCTCTTAGTTATATATATAGTTCTCTCATAATTCTCTCGTATACATATGGATACAAGGCAAAGAGGAAACGAGATATATATACAAACACGTTGTTCGAACACAAAGATTCCTCGCCTAACATACCTCAATAACTTTCTCGCCATTTTCGTCCACCCCTTGATCACCATACTTTTCTAAAACCTTTTCACAACCGTTGCGTGACACACCAACCCAGCCATTAAAATCTCCTAACATTACAATTCTCTCATTCTGATCACACCCATTCACAACATCATCTAACAAATTCCAAAACCCCTCCCTCTCGGATAGTGACTTAGACATGTCCGGAGCATACACACAAATTATGTGCATCCGGACAAGCCCTATTTTCACCTTTAGCCACAGGAGCCTTGGACTCACACATTCGTAACCTTTCATACACTGAGCCATCCTTTCAGATATCAGAAGTCTCACGCCTTGGCAAGCCTTGTCGCTGTCAGCAACGCAAATTCCAATATTGGGTTGCATTGTAGAATTAGTCCGCTATTTGTGCTATTGCTCTACAGGTCTCACAGTAGTGCTTTGCCATTGACCCATCTGTCTCTCTCTCTCACAGCCCATATATGTCCCCACCAAGGGGCTCGAGCCTACCCTATATGGGGCGATTTGGTCATAGTCCACCACGCTGGCGAATTGCGGGTTGGCAGACTAACGACTACTACCGTAATAGTAGCCGGGACCTCATCGGAATCATTTTAATTTTCGGATAATCAAGGTGTTTCAAGTCTGCAATATCCTTCCAGACTGGGTTAAATCTTACAAATTAAACTTGTAAGGTTACCGCCCCCTCGGGAATCGAACCCGAAACCCCCATACTTGAAACCAAGCGCTTAACCGCGAGACCACGGAGGCAGTCTGCAGAGATTCATCTCTGTATATTCGTATTTTATTTTTATTTGGATTTATCCCAATCAACTTCCTAACGTGCGATAAAGTTTTCGGATTCCGAAGCTCCACCAACTTCTTTTTGGGATTTACAGCCATAAGTATATGTATGTATGTAAGCTGGAGTATGGTTGGAGTAGATCTTTATATTTTCATAATGAACTTCATATTATAAATAAATATAGACATATTATATACAGATCAAATTAGCCCCAAAATAAGTAAAAAATATGATAGGAAATTGATACAGGAGATCTATTATAGGTAATATTAGTAGAAAACGACCTCGGAGGACCGATAAAGTAGTCAACTATCCACTCGGCCACGGACGTCGTCATATTACAAGTTAAAAGTTGATCTTTTCTTTACGTGACATTGTCACCTGCTGTTCAGAGAACGACATTTCGCTTGAACAGTACATACATATTCTCACGCCGTTAGTTCCCATTGGGGTAGGCAGAGACTATCGATCGCCACTTTGTACACTACTCTAACTTCATTCACATCCATAAATCATTACGTACATGGCCTTTTATTCTTCATATTTCGGACACTTGTCTTTATGAGCACATTTTCTATTTGATCCAAATGTGTCCTCCGAGGTCGACTTCTACTAAAATTACCTTCCACATTGGCCTCTTTCACCAATTTACTGTCATCCATCCTCTCTATATGCCCAAACCATCTCAACATTCTTTTTTCTATCTTTCTTACAATATCATCTTTTACACCACACCTTTCACGAATCACGTCATTCCTCACATTGAACTCATTGAACAGTGTCCTCATGTGATAAGGGGCAGGCCTATCGCTGTTTTGTACGAATACTCTGTCACATGACCATGACCATGTACAACTCAGCCATGTGCGTTTTCTCACGATGTTTTCCATCACATTTTCGTTGCATTTTTTTTAGGGTTATTGGTAGAGTTGCCTTATAGGACAATGGACCACCGTACTAATGCTTCGTATGGAATTATAGGTCTTATAGAATATAATAGATAACTCTTTATTGCACATCAAATATGTAGTAACATTTATAAATACACAGAATAAAATAACAAAAGTACAATTCGGTATGCAAAGTTTCTTTTTTGTTTTTATTGAATATTTTTATTGGATAGTAAACACGAAAATAAAAGACTAATTTGAATATTTTCCATTTAAAATGAGTAATTGTAAAGTTATGATTTTTTAAAGATTGTTCAACTTTTGTACTTAATGACGTCATCGATCGATAAAATCACGTAGCGACATGCAAATGAAGCGAAATGTTTTATAAAAATGTTGCTGATTGCAAAACATATCACGAATTTGTGATGTCAAATGAAATTATTACGATATTATACTAAACAAATCTATGATTTTCGATATTTTTATTAATAAACTGCAAAACCGTATGTCTTTGAAACAACATTGAAGGTCTAACACTGTTACAGTTTTTTTGATAAAATAACAGTCATCTTAGCTTCAATTGATATAATTCCAAGAAAATATTGTTTATAACCATAATATCTCGAAATGGTTTTATAATCAGCATCACTTTAGTAAAACTTTGCATACCGAATTGGCGGTCTTAAAAGCGGTCACTAAAAGCGATCTCTTGCAGACAACCTTTGAATGGAGAGGTCAATAAATTAAAGTCATGTGAGATATATATACATAAACATGGTGAAACTGATAACTATGCGTTAATCTACACAAACAATACAACAATCCAGTCATAGTTATAAAATAATAAACTATTAACAAACATATAAATACATAATGATACAATAAATTAATATCTATAAATACATAGATGTACTAAAAAACCGATAGGCCTGCCCCCTATCACGTGAGTACACTGTCTAAGCAAAACGTGGGTACCTTCTCTGGAAACTAGATGGCGCTTGCCATGTGAGTTCAGGAGTATTGGTACCTCTGCCAACCCCTTCGGGGATAAACGGCGTGAACGTTTATGTTTATGTTTTATGTACTAAAAACGGTTTTTTAGTACATCTATGCTATAAAAGATATAAATATTATGATATATATTTTTTATTTATATACTTAATCAATGATAGTCCAGTGGATAGAACACCCGCCTGAAAACAGAAGGGCGTGAGTTCCAATCCTAGGTTATGCCTACACCAATTTGTCTTTTCTAAAGTCATATGTGTGGTTAATTTATCATGGTTGTTAACGGTGAGGGAAAACATCGTGAGGAAACCCACATGGCTGAGTTGTACTTAGTCATGTGACAGTGTATTCGTACAAAACGGCGATAGGCCTGCCCCCTATCACGTGAGTACACTGTCTAAGCAAAACGTGTGTACCTTCTCTGGACACTAGATGGCGTTGCCATGTGAGTTCAGGAGTATTGGTACCTCTGCCAACCCCTTCGGGGATAAACGGCGTGAACGTTTATGTTTATGTACTAAAAACGGTTTTTTAGTACATCTATGCTATAATAGATATAAATATTATGATATATATATTTTATTTATATACTTAATCAATGATAGTCCAGTGGATAGAACACCCGCCTGAAAACAGAAGGGCGTGAGTTCCAATCCTAGGTCGGGCCTACACCAATTTGTCTTTTCTAAAGTCATATGTGTGGTTAATTTATCATGGTTGTTAACGGTGAGGGAAAACATCGTGAGGAAACCCACATGGCTGAGTTGTACTTAGTCATGTGACAGTGTATTCGTACAAAACGGCGATAGGCCTGCCCCCTATCACGTGAGTACACTGTCTAAGCAAAACGTGGGTACCTTCTCTGGACACTAGATGGCGTTGCCATGTGAGTTCAGAGGTATTGGTACCTCTGCCAACCCCTTCGGGGATAAACGGCGTGAACGTTAATGTTATGTTATATACTTAATATATATAATTTAATTTGCAGCAGTATTATAGCGTTTCAGTGAGGTAGAGCTTTTTTACCATATCCTTGAAAATAGATTGGGATTTAGCCTGACGATCTTATGTTTGTTGTATTATACCAGTGCGTGATACGAGGATCAAGACCCTAATTTTTTTTTGCTTTGCCATATGGAAATGGCTATGGTGGTTTTGGTTTTCATTAATTACTTGTCGTTCTCTCTCAACTCAAACTGACACGGTCACGCCCCATACCCCGAAGGGCTGGCAGCGATACTAGTACTTTTGAACATCATGTATCATTATTACAGCACATACATTACCAGCATTTTTCTTGGACATGTACTCACGTGATAGAGGGTAGGCCTATCATCGTTTTGTACAAATACACTGTCACATAACTAAGTGCCACCTAGCCATATGGGTTTCCTCACGATGTTTTTCCTTACCATAAACAAACATGATAAATTAACAATACAATGGCTTTAGAAAAGACACATTCGTGTATGGCCGACTTAGGATTTGAACCCACGCCTCTCTACTACTACGCGGGTGTTCTTCTCTAGGCCATCACGGTCCTGGTCATATAAGGTCGTCGGCTGCTATGTTCCATAGCAGCGCGGATGTCCTTGAGGACAATCTCTTATTACTCTTTCTCTGTCAGCTGTATTAAGGAGGGCGGCTCTATTTCTTATGCATGTTTCCAATCACGTCCATAGAATTATCGAATTCCATAGAAAAGGATTGATGATATATTCCTAGTTCGTTGCGAAGAAAAGAAATTGACGAAATACTCACTAATCAATTAAGGAAAGTAAAATTTCGTCATCAGCAGGACTTGAACCTGCGACATCCCGGTCTTTTTTGGAACTCAACCCCGGAGGGATTGATATAGCAAATAAAAGTTAACATAGAAATTTTTGTCATTTTTGTTTCTAGAAACATAAAACTTGGTGCGGTTGAATTTATGAAATTCATCTATCAATCATTTATGAGTATATACTAACGGCCATAAATTCCATAAAAGGGTAGCATAGCTTCAGAGATAGTACTTCATCCACTTTTAGAAATAGATTAGAAAAAAGCAGGTAAATAAAGGTTGTTAGGGATTGGATCACCAACTGCATCCCCTAAAAATAACTTAAAAAGCCTCAATGTCCTTTACAACGCCCGCGGGAATATAAAAAACAGAAGCTGAGATTATGTTTCGGTATTTTGGATGTAAACCGGATGCAAAAAATTTAGTCTGCGCGGACGAAGTCGCAGGCAAAAAGCTAGTAATAAATAACTTAAAAAGTAAAGGTCAGAAAGTTTGGTCTCCCCTAACATCTATGATGCACACTCAATGTAATGCTTCTGCCCGTCGCCTTTTGCGGCTGCCGTGGGAAATAGAGGTTTGTCGATATTCTAGGCCGCCGAAACGGTAAGATGTTTATATAGCTCATTTTCTGTGTATATGCAATTATTACATATCTATTGTGTTCTTAGGCTTAGAATAGCACTAAACGTTTTATTCCGGCGGATGTAGTAAAAAGCACTAAGTGATTGTTGAGCGATGCGGTTCGGATAATCATTTTCCCACTAAACTTTCCTTTGGAAAATCTAAAATCTTTATTGGCTGAAGAAAATCTAATTCAGAAGCTCTGACTAACTCTTTTTAGAATTTGTAGCCGTGATTATCTGTAAATTAAAGTTATTTTTGCATTACTTGCTTAACTCTAATTTAATTATTTAACGTTGTGTCAACAGTAAAACGTTGCATGGTCTTGTATCACACCTTACACCTCTGAGGCTTCCTTGGTTCTTGTACGTTTTATACTCATCTGCTTGGAATTTACACTGCATGAAATTCCAAAAGCAGCGGGAGTTTACAAGCCGCCATACATTGACTGAGACTGTGAAGCTAACTAGTTTCTACGTATACATACAAGGACTTCTCCAAGTTGTTTAGTTGTATTCTATTGTAGCAACAGAATATCTGTGGATTATCTTGCACCATACTTTACACCTCCTATTACGTATCAAAAGCTCTTGTACATATAATACTCAAGCTACTTGAGACTTTTATGAATTCATGAAATCCCAGACAGCCGGATCCTAAAGGCTAAACTACGACTGTGAAGCTGGTTAGTCTTCTACAAGGATTTCTAGAAGTTGTCTAACTACTTGCTTGGATCAGTTAACAGCGACTGTACGAGCAGTCTGTGTATGTCGGGGCTCTTAAAATCAAAGATTCCTCGGTAACTTTTGGTAGAAGAAATGGGAAAACTTAGGTAACCTTTGATAAGGTCACAACGCTTCAGTCGGCCAACCCCAAGCTCTAGAGTCTTGTTGTCATTACCAAAACAAAAAGCAGTTACTCCTATTTTATCAGTACGAGGAGTTTTTCTTCTTTTTATTTGGCATGTATTTAATAGTGGGGGGGGGTAGGGGGTAATAGAAATAAAGCAAACGGGTAAATGACACTGAAGTTTATTTCCCATCCGGAATACATGTGATCTCGCGCACACCATACTACAACTCACGCACACATCCAACTGCCGACGAAACACGTCTTAACTACATAGAAAACCCTAATTCTGAATTACAGTGAAATTTAAGCAATCTTATAGTTATCACTAAATCCATTTTTAGCATTGAAAATAAAAATGATCTTTATAATATAATAATAAAATTGATTTAACTTGTCATAGGAAAACATTTTTACACTTTGTTTAACTAAAGATTGCTCGTCGCGGGAGGGGTCGGGTCATTCATACGTCCAATCCGACTCTATACATTGTATATATTTGTAAAAGTATCAAAATCGAGTAAAAGGCCTACAAAAAATTATCTCGAGATACTAATGTTTGTTAACGTTGTATAACCTAAAATTGACCTGTCCGCCCGGGCCGGACGGGCAGGCATTAACTATTGGGCTTAATAATATAAAATGAGATGAGACATCACTGCGCTTCATCACCACTGGTCTTCATCATCATCATCTTTACTGTTCCGCGTCCTCCTCCTCGTCCGAAGACTCCTGCTGCTGCAGCCAGGTCAGCCAAGTGTTCACCTGCAACACACGGAATTAGCTTTAACAACCAATTAATATTTGATTATAAAATTATATACGTCGCATAAATAAAAATAATGTCACTCTAATCAATTTGGTTGTTCAAAATAATCTCCTCTATTTTGGCTTGTTACTCCCCTTTTGTCACACCCTGTATAAGTGTCCTGACGTCCCAGTATGCACAATTAAACGTATATGATTGTGTAGATGAGACGCGATGTAAACGGTATCATTTCCTACCTCTAGTTATGAGAAGGAAAATAGCTGACGTCACAAATGTAATAGATATTATTAGTGGTAATATAGACTGCTCATCTTTATTGCAGAATATTAAAATAAACGTACCCACTAGATTATCTATTAGACATAATAAACCATTGGCGAGTTTGCAGGCAAGAACAAACTACC
>OY755171.1:502663-567374 GCA_963576735.1 Bedellia somnulentella
CCGCGTGGTCACGTAGTACGCGATCACCACGTCCACCGTGTAGTGCCCGTGCGACACCAGCACCATGGCCACGCCCACCGCCGCGCACGCCCACAGCGCCCAGTGCACGGCCCACAGCCGGCGCGGCGAGTACTCCGCCACCACCAGGTAGCTCAGCACCAGCACCATCGTGTGTCCCGAGTAGATGAAGTCGCCGCAGTACGTGTGCTTGCCGTTGATCGACAGCCCGAACCCGGAGATCAGGTGGAACACGCGCCCGGCCACCATCAGCGGCGTCAGCTCGTCGCCGCTCTTGGGGCTGCAATAGTAGGTGGTGCTCGACATCGGCAGCGCGGTCACCCACATGGTCAGCGAGCGATACAGGTACAGCAGGCCGACGATGAAGAAGAGGCGGCGCGCCACGATGAAGCGGTGCTTGTGGAAGACGACGACGAGCATGGCGACCGTGGACGCGACCACGATGAGGTACTCGGACACGTTGAGCGCCCAGCCGCGCTCGGCCACGTGCGTCAGCACCACGTCGTCCAGCGGCTTGGACGTGTTGCGGTCCGGCAGCCGCTCGTGCACCAGCGACAGCGCCGTCATGTTGACGCACACGCACACGAACGTGAAGGCGAACGACAGCAGGCACTTGAGCACCTCCTTGGGGTAGCGCTCCTCGCGCGGCGCGGCGCCCACGTCCACCACGAACTCGCCCGGCCGCTGCGGTTCGGGGTCGGACTCGTCCGTGCCGGCCAGCGCGCCGTCCTTGCCCGGCCGCGCCAGCAGCGGCTGCCGCTGCATCAGCTCCGAGTGCGACGGCATGGCGGCGGCGGCGGCGGCGGCGGGCGCGCGGGGCGGGTTGTTGTTCAGATCGTGGGCGGGCGCGAGGCGCGGCTCGAAGTTGATGCCGCGGATCTCATCGTGCGCGGTGTGCGCCGCGATGTCGACGTCGGGCGGCGGCGGTAGGGCGGGGGCGGCGGGGGCGGGCGGGGCGGGCTTGCCGGCGGCGAGGTAGCCGGCCACGGAGCGCAGCAGGGGCTCGGCCGACTGGATGGGGGCGGGCGGCGCGTCCTGCTCGCGGACCGATACCGTCATCCACTCTCCGCCGTCCGGGACCGCTCCTGGAATAACACGACTACACGTTAGCCTCACCAAGTACCGATCCCACAAAAGTCAAAAATCAAGTTACACAAATTTCATTGGCTTTTAAATAACTTCAATTTTTAGTCTTGAAAATCGAGATAAGATACAACATACATACATACATACATATACTCACGGCTATAAATCCCTAGAAGGGGTAGCCAGAGCTAAGGAATCAAATAAGAATAAAAAGATACAAGTCATTAACAATTAAAACAATATTAAATGTGTTTGGTAAAATCTGTTCGGCAATGATAACCGTTCTCTAATATACACACGTATACTCGTTATCTGCCGTTTTGCTTCTATTTTACAAGTAAATTAATTGAAAGACTAGAATATCAAACTGAACTTTGTTTCTGAAGATACATAAAACATTCACATCTTTAATGATTTGATCCCTCGAAGGAATCATCAGAGCTATTTGCATTACAACACGATAACTATGTTTTGCGTATCAGCTGCATCGAATCTCATGCATATTTATAGTATCTCGCGAAAACATCATTTAAAATATCTCAAACACGAGTTTGAATTCGGTCGTTCTCTTTGTTAAGTCTGCGAAATATGCAAATTAATTTGACACCTTATCAGTGGCGGCAAACTATTGCACCGAATTGAATAATGGCCAAAGTGAGCGCCTCTCGCGGCCGCGGCAGACATCGTGCTCGGTGGAGTATTGGAAGCATCGCGATACAACACGAGCGCGTTGGCTCGTTGCGTTACGTACGGTTGGAAATCTCGGGAACCTGTTATTGGGCGCATCGGCACGTTTGAAAACACCAACTATCGGTCGGCATTCCGTTGAACAAACATTTACGAGCGAGGTTGCGACTCGTTACCACTCATTGTAATTTTATGAGACATTCGACACAGACTAATTACGTTTGATTTTAACGCTACTTATGTAGCAATAGTGGAACAATGCTTTGTGTCAGTATCGAGTAGGACGTGTTGCAAACAAAGCAGTGGAAAGCCCGCGAGGGTGTCGGCCGGCCGCCGAGCGGTGGAAACCCGACCGTCCGTCGAGCGGCACTCACCGGATCAATGTGCAAGCTGTCACTCGCCCTCCTTACTGGCCGCTCATCGATTGCGATTCCTGCTTTCCTCGCACTCCTCAACGGGCCACACTAACAGTACACTATAATAACGGCACTCGCGAACCAAATATCAGTGGAATGTACTCGGAGTGCAGCCACTCAATACAATTACAACTTGTGGAGGTGGTCGTCGCGAGTGGGTATGTCGGGTGACGGCCGCGGACTAGATAGAAAACAAGCAGCTCTGGTTGGCCGCGGCGGCGGCGGCGGCGGCGGTCGGCGGCGCTCGGCTGCCTTCGCCTGCCTCGGTCGTGCACGGATTACGAGCTCGGTGACGTCACACACTTTACTGCGCACCAGGGTTGCCATCTCAGCTATTCGAGAATAGCCGAATTTTCCATTGAGAAAAGCCGATTCATGACGGAATAAAGTTGAATAAATTTTTCCCGTGAATCATTACAGTTTTAGATTATATTTCAGCCAGGTTATTACCTGTTACTATAATGTTAATTCTCAAAGTTTTTATATAGTTTTCCTCTATCAATTTATTTTCTTTGATTCGGAGCTCCATCATTCAATATATTTATCCATTTCACTGGATTTCCCTAAAAAATCCTAGCTCCAATAAAAATCAATTAGACTTCCCTTTCAAACAAAACAAAAGCATGTCCCGAAAAGCCGATATTCGGCCCTGTGTGTACGAATGCGGCGACACTGGTGCGCAGTCCCCTGACATCGGAGCTCGGGCGACATCGCCGTCCCGCTCGCACACCAGCGTTGCCACATTCTGCCGACACAACAATAGCGCGCCTGTTAGCACCAGCCGCCACCGACGTCGCCAGCGGTGAACGGAATTGAATTGAAAACATCATGCGAAGTGATGCCGGGGGAAAGTTATATTCACTCTCTTCAAATATCTTTGGAGTTACAGCTGATCTTCATTTCCCTGTGAGCTGTCCGATTGGTAATGGCGACCGAAATAGCTAATGATATCAATGGTCCTCGTGTGTAAATTCTATTTGAGCTATATTTCGACAGATGTTCTACGGATTTCCGACGCAATTAAAAACAACCGTCGCGCCTCGTTGCGTTGCAAAATCGACGTTTTTCCCTATTTCTATTTTTGTAATTTCGTTGCCAAATTTTGAACTAATGGATCGGCTGAATATTAAAAAGATATATAAGTAAAAGTGGCCAATATGATGATTCAGATGAAACAAGACTTTTTTTTTTATAAAACGCAGCTGAGATCTGTAAGATAATGTTTATTCATATCTTATGCGCTGCTTTCGTATAAGTCTGATTGCGAAAAAACCTTAATACGTGCAAACTGTATGATTGTGAGAGAATGTCTCGAGCATGTGTTCTATTTTGTGTTTCTTACATCGTATACTCATTAACAGCAATAAAGGAGCTTCAAAAAGTGGAACACAGCATAATTTAAAAGATCTCTGATGACAATCCACCATCAAGAAAGTATCCTACGTACCGATATTGTCTAAGTAAACGAAAATATAAATTCAATGGTCATATTGATCTTACTTTGCTCGGCTTCATTACTATGTTGAATGGCTTCAATAATATCCTGCCTCTAAAGTAGACGCTAGACCTTACTCTCAGACATTAGTGCTTCATTTAAATTAAATTGCCATGATTATGGTTACCCAGACCATCCGAACCAATCAATATCTACACCTAAGATAACATTCATATTGGTGTATGTTCCGCTTAAAGTATCTCATAAGTCATTATATTGTTTTTCGTTCAATCCAGTTGATTTGAGCCAGCCATTTTATCCTTAAAATTTTACTTTTTAATAAAAAAATGATAGAGAAGCCCTTAAGTGTAATATAAAATCGGTTTATAAAAGCGAAGGGATTGTGTAGTGTAACATACACAAAAAAAAACAACCGTATCGTTTCTTTTTTCTAGTCGGTCATTGTAAATAGCACGGAATTCATATCGCACAAGAGTTCGGAGAAACCATTTAAGACGGGAAATGTACTTTTTATAATAATATCTTTGTAATATTATCCCGCGAAGTGGCGTTCGGTTACGAATACTTCTACAAATTATTTTATAACTCACACACAAACCCAAGTTCTTGCCCTTTGCTCGAAGAAGCTCACAGAATAGCTACATAACGGTTGAAATATAATGAAAAGTGCTTCAGATAGGATGCTGTGTAGTGTCGGCTTAGAATAGCACGAACCCATTTCTTCCGGTGGGTGTACGTAAGAGGCGACTAACGGTATTGAAGCTTTTAAGGGATTATTGGGCGATGCGGTTGGAGACCCATCACCAACGACCTTTATTTTACCATTTTTTCCCCACTCAACTTTCCAAAAGTGGCTGAGGAATTTCTAATTCCTTAGCTCTGGCTACCCCTGCTAGGGATTTATAGCCGTGAGTATATGTATGTATGTATGTTTAGATAGGAGGCTAACTTGCTGGTCTGGAGGTCTCGGGTTCAACCCACGTGAAGGACATACACACATATGATGTATCTTTCTAAGTCTTTTATCCTAATTATGCGTGTTTCATGTTATTAAATATGCCGTCGACTTAGTATTCAAAACCGCAAGTTATTATTACACTTGGGGCTGACTTCATCTGATAATTAAACATATTTAACATGATATCATATCACGTTGTGCAATGTTTAGTGTACGACTGACTGCAGCAGTCCAGATGGCCAATTCATGGACAATACTCTGACATATGATCTAGTGTAAACTCCGGCACATAATAATTGTTCTAATGTACGCATATATCCAACTTTGATTTGATTACACAAAGTGGTACCTATAATAATTCAGAGACTTTTGGCGCTTTTGGAACTTTTCAAAGAAAAGTATAAAATAAAATGTTTTTCCACCCAAATTGTTTGTCTGTTAATTAAAAAGGCATAATTGCCTCGACTTCACCACCTTTGGCAGGTGTGGGGTAGTGCTATTTTAAGGTCAAGACTGTATTTAATAAATAACACACAAAGCAAGACAACTACACCGACGTATAGTAGTTTGTACTGAACAAAGTGGCAGATTGTTGCGGCAACCTCGAAATTAATATAATATGAAGATAAAAGAGCCTCGTGGGAACGTCTCGGGAGGCTGCGCTATTAGACTCTGCGAAATATCTTCGCTTTCGTCAGTCAAGGCCGCCTACTTACATAATTACTTTTGTAAGGACATAGCTAAATTATTCACTTACACTGCAAACGTTTTAGTCATTTGTCGTTTGAAATATTTTTGTAATCACTACGAATAACTTTTCTCTTGGTTTAAACAAAGTTATTCTTTCGCAAAATTAAGATAAATCGGTAATACAGTATATTTTGATATAAATCAAATGAAAAATAAACAATTGCATTGAAATCGGTGCATAAATCGAGTTCATTACTTCCCATTAAAACGGAAAGCCTACTGGACGAACTAAGCTTAAGTAATTTATATCGGAAATGTGAGTCAACATGAAGTTGACTTGGTTATTAATAGTATAATTTGATTTATTTATGGTCCGAAACTAAAGTATAAATCAACTAAAATTTGTGTGTGGGACAGTTTTCAACTAAACTAAAGTTAACTGACTAGTCTTTTCTCTGTCCACAATTTCTATTTTCTTTGTTTGTTTCATTGAAATAGAAACATTGTAAAGTGGTACACAACAAAGAACGGGGTCGAACACCAGGGTGCTTTGAACGCCAGTACATTGTGTTAAGTGGCGAGACTGACCTAGGTTAATCCTATTAGGAATGTTAGAAATGCGGGTCTCTAAACCAACCCCTAGCGGTATAATGAGGGTGTTAAATAGTAATTTTTTGTACGCATTTTTGTGACGGCTTTAGTTTATACTGTGGGAATTTTTAGAACGTGTGTAATTTGAAGCTGAACATAAAGATTTTTTATAAGTATATGAATGGTTTATTTTTAAGAAGTAAGAAGAGTTTATACTTAGGTGGTAAAGGTACCATTTCTTGCGTGGGATTTTTTGTAAGGCACCCACTTTTTGCCTGGTCAGTGTTCCCACGTGATTAGGGCCAGGCATATCGCCGCTTTTTGTCAGATGCGTTGTTCCGAGACGTGACTAAGTTAAACTTAGCCAGCCAACATGATTTCCTCACAAAATTTACCTCAGCCTTTCTGACATTGATGAATCAACTACAAATATGAACATAAAGAACAAAGAGGTGTAGGCTCGTTGATAATCTATCGCGACCATAATTTCTGTACACTATCAAAACGTTTGTTCTCTTGTCATCAACAAATTTTAAAAGAGTCCCTTATATATGGCAGGTGTACGCGTCCCCGAGCCGGCGCAAGATGGACACGAAGGGCGAGAGCGAGGAGATGACGTACCCTCACATCTGCTTCATGGTCGACAACTTTGATGAGGTAACCTACTTGGACTACCAATGAGATTTTATATAATACTTTCCATTTGATAGCGCTAAGATTTGTAATGATGTTACTGCAGTTTGCGAAATGGTGTAATTCTGGGCGTTTCACCCGACTAGGAAGTAGTAAGGTATGATTAAACGATTACATTGAGAATACTTTTTAACTGTACTACCCACAGCTATCATAATTTTTCGAGATTTTAATTATGCCCTAATGTTTTAGTTTTCCAAAATCCTGTGCCTTGGTTAGGATGCTTCAGGATAATGCACAAAGAAATCAAAATGAATACGTTATGAAAATAACATTCTTATTTTACTTATAATTGTTTTTCAATTTTGGTTACCATCGCGACTTTCTGTCTCCCCTCTACCCCTATGACTAATTTAAATTCTTATAGACATTTTGAGTGAGTGACTGTTATTTTAAGAACACCCCAAATCTACATTTAAATACCTCCAAAATTAGAAATACAAAACTTTATGTCGTGTGGGTGGTGTGAGTACATAAGTTGTGAGTGGTATCTATATTGGAAGTGAATGTTTCCAAGTGGCTAGTAATGAATGAACCGCCTTGAGTGCCGTACATAGTATGGTGTGATTGGTTGGTGTGGGTAGAATGCGAGGAATGCCGTGCCTCCATCAATAAAGGAATAATTACTCGTTTGATAGGCGATGCGGTAGCGGCCTGTATAGCTAGTACGAGCGACCTATTAACTAGATATCGCGTGGTATAAAACAGCCATCTCTTTCGCACTTACTTAGTATCGTCTACTGTCATCTCACTCTAACCGATATCGTGTCGATATAGTAGCGCTCGTGCTAGGCCCCCTGCCTCGCTTTACTCCCTATTATGAACACTCGTGTCAGCTAATTTATTTATTTAATAACGGATTGATGACAGCGGAAATACCGAACCGTATTTGTACACTTACTTTCAAATCGTAACTTAGAATAAATACGCCAATTAAATGCGAAGCAAATCATTCGTTTGAGACAGTTAAACAAATATTTTTGGGTGATTGGCTTTGAAAACGTTGCCTTATTTAAAGTCTGTGTGGTAAAGTGTTGTGGTTTGAATTGGAAACTCTTCTAAAACCATACTTGGTTCCACAATGTTTTGTATCTTAATTAAAAATGGTTGAGGCGATCTCTGTACTAAATATAGGAAGGTGGCAGTGCAGAAGTGCAGTATAATAATTACCACTAATAATACATACTGGTTATTTTCTTGTCACGTTTTAGAACTTATGTAGTTTTTATGCTGATTCCGTACCGCTGAGATTTCATTAACTACGAGTAACTTGGTTTTCCTTGAACGTCGAACAATATAAATATACACATGCCGAGTTTTCCGCAGTTCATTACGTTATGTAACTAGCATGAATATAGAAGTTAAATACATTATACATAATAAAGGAGATATGAATATACCCTTTTAGTTCTTTATCTCCATTTAGATCAGCGAGGGTACATAGGGTAGTGTTGTTTTCAACCCTAAATTCCTATCAAAATATTCTAGTAGCCGCTTTGACACTACTGTGGTAATAATATCCTATAATGAAAGATATTTTTCTTCCTTAGGATTAATTCAACTTATGTGCAATTCTGAATTAATAATTGTAATAAGTAAGTTAACAATAACACTAAATTCAATAACAACTATTGTATAGAAACGAAGGTGATAAACAAAGAGGTGAATAAACCAATGATATTGGCCGGTGTCCAGCGATATGATGGGCGAGTGAGACGCGACAGCTGTATACGTCTGTCTCGAACACTCATCACCACCAACATTGTTTACAATACAATGCACGTGCAATGCCAAAATACCCGACGCGGTGACCCAAAAACACGCAATGGTTAAACGAGGAAATGGATCATTCTCATAAAGAATTTGGAGTTAACGACACTTTGATTTCCATACAAAGTGGAACTATCCATACAAAGTGGAACTATCCGCTTTGATTTTGTTTATTTTTTTTCCCCGTAGAATTTTAAACATTTTTGGGGCAATACCTGTCCTATTATATAGTTTCCCAAAGTTAATGTCGACCCGTTGAGTACTTAGAGTTCAATCCAGTTAACACATTTGAACATTCACATTTATTATATTTAGTTGTGTGTGATCCATTATGTCTTTATAGCAGTAATCTAATTTGGGCAATTTATTTATTTATAATGACACTGATTTGAATACAAAAGTATCGCATTATGATACCATTAATGGTTAAACTTGATCGTGAAGTGTCGGCCTAGTAAAACGCAACCCCACCTCGCGTATCGTATGTTTAAATAATAATAAATAAATATATGGACATATTATACACAAATGTGGTTGTTTTTAATTATGATGTTCTAGCACACTCATTTTGAAAGAATGTAATCTTAAAAACTTTTGCATTCGTTTAATGGAATATGACTCGACTTGTGTTGATAAGGTGAAGAATATTCAAGTAATGCTTTGTCCCAAATCAAGTGAAGTGATATCTTGTCTTCACATTTCATTTAGTAGGCTACAGTGGAATGAGTCACTCGCTATCATTATGTTATGTGCGCATTTAAATGATAATTAGCGACGAGCTGCGACGCGGCCAGATAACGTTAGAGAAACAAGTATTTCGGAGTAAACAGATTTTAACAAAATAACACCGTACTCTAACGCCCGATTTCTGAATTGAGTATTCCAGCCGAAAACAACTTAAGTATCGTTCTGTCGCATTGAAATCTTTACAACTGAATGAGATAAAACGGTACTTAAGTCTTTCTCAGCTTGAATACTCAATTCAGAAATCGGGCGTTAGTATCGTCTTAGCTAATATAACAGTGCCGCGAGTGCTAGTGGTAGGCCGCGACCTTGCCCGCGCTCGAGCACATTAACATGTATCTATTTATATGCGGCCGACCCGCGCGTGGGATCTCGCTGTGCCCTTCTCTTTACTCGCTCGCAACTCTGTTTCAGCGGGTTTCTAAGTAACTTCTATATATACTGGTAAACCACCCTAGCTTCATTGTAGTACATACATACGGCCATAAATTCCAAAAAGGGGTAGCCAGAGCTATGAAGATGGAAACTCCTCAGCCATAATTAGAAGTTGATAGGGGAAAAGATGGTAGAAAAAAGGATCTTTGGTGATGGGTCTCCAATCGCATCGCGCAAAAGGCACTTAAAAAAGCCCATACCTTTATTCGCCTCTTACAACACCCGTGGGTAGAAAGGGGTAGTGACATTCTAAGCCGACACTACATGGTACTTCGTCGAAGTGTCTTTCAAATATCGAAGGTGGTTTTTCATGAACAGTTCAGTTTTTCCGATAATTAGCCCTAACAGCTGTGTAGTGATGGCATAGAATAGCACTACCCCATTTCTTCCGGTGGGTGTACGTAAGAGGCGACTAACGGTATTGGGGGCTTTTAAGGAATTATTGGGCGATGCGGTTGGAGACCCATCACCAACAACCTTTATTTTACCATCTTTTCCCCATACAAATTTCCAAAAGTGGCTGCGGGATTTCTCATTCCAAAGCTCTGGCTACCCCGTTAAGGGATTTATAGCCGTGAGTATATGTATGTATGTATGTAGCCCTAACAAACAAACAAGGTTTAAAAATTTACCTCTATATAATAGTGAGTATTGCTTATTTGGGGAGGTTAGTTTGTATTTAATTACATGATCTATAGAGCCAAAGGAGTTGCTAAACATTACGCATAAGAACTTTAACTCGATAATATGACTTTTCCGTTGACTCATAAAACAGCAAATCGGAACACATCTACGGAGATTTTTTACGTTAGCAATTATTCATCTTCTTCTATGTCTTCAATATAATTAAATTTTGGTGACAAAGTACCCACAATTCGTTATTTCAAATGATGATAAAACTGCAATGTCATTTGCGCCTAGAGACTATATTTTCTTAGTCACAGGATAGAATTTTTCACAATGGCCAGGGTTATGAGCCGGTAGGTTTAAACCGGTTTTATAATACTATATCGTGGCGAATGAGTCCTATTTATGGTTAGATACATGACATCATCAAGTCTAAGCAACATTCATAAGGATTCCATGGTCGATGCTCAACTAAGTCGCGTGGGTTATATTTCTACCCGTATTTCCGGTTTGCAACTATAAAAGTTTAACTAATCGAGAAGATACATTTTAGCTTATTGGGAAGGAGATCTCAATTTGAGATGGTGATGATGGTATGGGGTGTAATGCATTTTCATTACTTTAAGTTAAAAATAAATACATACATATATATTCTCATGCCGTTAGTTCCCATTGGGGTAGGCAGAGACTATCGATCGCCATTTCGTACGATCCTGACAAACCTCTCTAGCTTCATTTACATCCATCAATCTTTTCATAATAAAATAAAAAACTCTTGCACGCACAGTTCTCAGGATTTTTATATTTATACACACATATTTTTAAGTTTAGCGGCTCCTACACGTGATAACTTTAGCTGCTTCGATAGAAACATACGGAAAATACGCATAACGCACTATACGGACTTTAGAACGAGCACAATGATTCAATCGATAGAATTTTATTGATGACTCAACCAAACACGGATAAGCCAAATATTTTCGAAGTCTTGACATAATAGCAACCCTGTCAGTATCGTACACCATTGTCCCGCGTATCGGCCGCGATAACCGCCGGTGCATTAAGCAAAACATATTTCAGTTATCAACAGAACACGTCGCTCACTATGCATTATCGGTCTGATTTTGGAGTGACGCAAATATGCATGCCGATTCTTGAATGATCTGGAAATATCTGGACATCTGAACTAATTAGATTTTTTTTAACAGCTGCCTTTAAAGACATAAATGAAATACTATACGGTTTTCGAATATTCATGAGATTTTATAGTTCTATTTGCCGTGTAGTACCGGTTCAGAATGTCACTACATCTTTCTACCCACGGGTGTCGTAAGAGGCGACTAAGGGTGTTGGGCTTTTTAAGTGGTTTTTGGGCGATGCGGTTGGAGACCCCCATCACCAACGATACCTATTTCTACCATCTTTCCTCCTATCAACCTCCAAATGTGGCTGGGGAGTTTCTAGCTCTGGCTACCACTTTTTGGGATTTGTGATCGTGATTACATGTATGTATACATACATACATATACTCACGGCTATATTTCCCTAGAAGGGGTAACCAGAGCTAAGGAATTATAAATTCCTCAGCCACTTTTGGAAGTTGAGTGGGGAAAAGATGGTAAAAATAAAGGTTTTTGGTGATAGGTCTCCAACCGCATCGCCCAAAAATCCAATAAAAAGTCCCAATACACTTAGTCGCCTCTTACGACACCCGTGGGTAGAAAGGGGTAGCGAAATTCTAAGCCGGCACTACACGGCATGTATGTATGTATTCGCAAAACTAGTTAACACGTTACATATGATTCCACATTGGTATATAAGTCCTAATGATCACTGGTTACGTTGCGTAAATAGTTATTTATCAATAACGCAACATGAGTCATGTTGATTTAATTCTATAATTGTGTGTTGAATTATTCAACGGTTATCGATCGAATTAGCCTCATCGTCCGTGTTTGTATGCGAGACTGCTGCGGAGAATTCTCATATTCGATTAATTGGTACACGATACGGGTTAGGGGTGATTTAACCTATTTGGTTACTTGATAAGGTTAACTCGGTCGGAATCATATGAACATACTCTTATAAAATCAAGACCGATTTAGTTTAGGAAACATTATATAACTCTATAGCGGTGTAGTGTTGGCTTAGAATAGCACTACTCCATTTCTTCCGATGGGTGTACGTAAGAGGCGTCTAACGGTATTGGGGTTTTCAAAGGATGTTTGGGCGATGAGGTTGGAGACCCATCGCCAACAACCTTTATTTCACCATCTTTTCCCGTCGCAACCCCCTAAAGTGGCGGAGGAGTTTTTAGTTCTGAAGCTCTGGCTTCCCCTTTTTGGGATTCAGGGCTGTCATACATACATATACTCACGGGTATAAACCCCTAGATAGGGTAGCCAGAGCTAAGGAATTAGAAATTCCTCAGCCAGTTTTGGAAAGTTAAGTGGGGAAAAGATGGTAAAATAAAGGTTTTTGGTGATGGGTCTCCAACCGCATCGCCCAAAAATCCCTTAAAAGCCCCAATACTGTTAGTCGCCTCTTACGTACACCCACCGGAAGAAATGGGGTAGTGCTATTCTAAGCCGACACTACACAGCAATGGCTATCAGTATATGTATATATGTATAAAGTGAACTCAGTCGGAATCATATAAACATACTCTCTTAAAACCAAGGCAGATATAGTTTCGAAACCATTATATAACTGCTTTAATAGCCTTGTCAAAAGTTGCCGCTTAATGACCACGATTCTTGGAGGAGTCATTACGAATTGAGGAATGTTCTATTCAATGCCAAATAGCTAAGTCGTTATTAAATTACGAAGAATTAAATATGATAACCGAGGTAAAAGTCACGATATTGTTTGGCCTGTCGTAGTATCAAGTAATTTCATTGTTTTGCGGAGTGCTGGTTTGCAGGTCAGCTGGAATCAGATAATAGTGTTGGGTTGTGTTTCTGTTCTCTATATTCTATTAACATTGGATACGATGAACAAAGAACATCAATAAGGCGATAGATTCACGATTACCCTGAAATCCTTTTAAACAGTTTTGCAGAAATGCACTTAAAATATCTTATGCTATTCCTTCCACGACGTTATCGATATCGAAATAATACATACATACAAACATATATCACGCCGTTAATTCCTATTGGGGTAGGCAGAGACTATCGATCGCCACTTCGTACGATCCTGATTTGATTTTGATTCATTGATTTGAACACACGCTCAATTCGGTCCAAGTTAGTCCTCCGTGGTCGTCCTCTACTAACATTACCTTCCACATTAGCTCTATAGATCCCTTTTACCAATTTCCGTGTAGTGTCGGCTTAGAATAACACTACCCCATTTCTACCCGTGGGTGATCGTAAGAGGTGACTAAGGGTATAGGGGCTTTTTAAGTGATTTTTGAGCGATGTGGTTGGAGACCCGTCACTAAAAACATTTATTATTACCACCTTTTTCCCAATCAACTTCCAAAAGTGACTGAGTAATTTCTCATTCCAAAGCTCTGGCTACCCCGTTAAGGGATTAATAGCCAGGAGTATATGTATGTATGTATGTTACAATTTCCTAAAATCCATCCTCTCGAATTGCCCAAACCATCTCAACATAACTCGACCATTTTGTCCTTGTTCGTCAAGCTATATTTCATTATCTCCTCCCTAGGTCTTGATCATTTGTTACCTACGTATTCTCAGAGTTGAATAATTTTAACGTTTCCTTGTAACTAAATAAGAATGAAAAGAATAACGTAGGACCACTGGAGCATGGCGGCATATTGCGGTTAGAGATTAGCTAACAATCGCTCATTCACCACGAGACGTTAAACTTCGGCGCATAAAATATGATTCGCTTTGATTCATATCTGTGGGTACACGCGCACCCTTATATGTTATGTCATAGCAATCTCAACGAAAATATAGATGTGGGGGATTGAGACAATTGATAAATGATAGATGAATCTAAGTTATCTTTTATCTTCCAATTTAAAAGTAATAAGTTCAATTTTCTTGTGTTCAGAATTAGTGATTTCTTTGATATTTGTTTGGAAATTAGTTTTAATAATAAATACTTCCGAAGGGAGCTTGATGAAATACATACATACATACCTCAATACCGTTAGTCGCCTCTTACGTACAACCGCCGTTAGCTTGATGAAAATGAAACTTATTTCTTAGTATAGTACATCGACTATGACACTTCCGATCAATATAGATATCTAAATAAAAACAAACGGGGTTGTAGACTCAAAGATTACCATTCCCACCAACTAATAGATTTGTCTATCCTAGTTTAAATAGTTTGCCACCATTTAATTAATAATGAGTTTTATGAACCACAAACAATATGACCTAATAAACTAGGCTTTATTTATCAAGACAATTAGTTAACCGTCTTTTCTAATTAAACCAATGATTCCAAGAATGCTTCTTAGTAAATGAGTCAATGATGTCCCGGGCAAGATCATCATCTGTCACGTCACAGTGGCGCGATGGTGGTGAATCATCACATGACGTGGTGTTCGTCATAGTGGTGACCAGACCAGCTTCGCTCGATTCTACATCTCAATATATCCGGTGATATCAAGACAGCTTCTGTTGTAGTCGGAGGAAGTTTTTAATTTAGTCAGTTTGTTATTGGTTTAGGGGTTTGTTTAAAAATGTCTTCAAATTAATGATGTGATTGTTTAAAGTAAAAGTTAAGGTGATTTTATTCTTCATTTCTTGATCATTTAATCTCACAAAACACTTCGCAAAAATACATAACATGATAACATAAACATAACATAAACGTTCACGCCGAATATCCCCGAAGGGGTTGGCAGAGGTACTAATACTTCTGAACATCACGTGACTTTGTCACCTGGTGTTCAGAGTACCCACGTTTTGCATGGACAGTGTACTCACGTGATAGGGGGCAGGCCTATCGCCGTTTTGTACGAATACACTGTCACATGACTAAGTACAACTCAGCCATGTGGGTTTCCTCACGATGTTTTCCCTCACCGTTAACAACCATGATAAATTAACCACACATATGTCTTTTAGAGAAGACAAATTGGTGTAGGCCCGACCCAGGATTTGAACACTAGTCGTTTGCACGATAACCGAGTGTTCTACCCACTGAGCTATCACGGTTGCAAAAATACGGAAGAGAGATTTCCTTTTTTTTTGTATTAATGTTATTTTAATATATAAGACACTTTCACTCCCAGCGTTCAGAATGACTTATAACTTTTTAAAGCGTTAATTTGGTGTCTGCACCGGTTGTTGCCATCTGTCTTTCATTTACATCAAGAAACATGTTAGAATGTAATTGTAATGAACATGAGGGATTTGTAATTCTCTTGCACTGGTAACTTTTTTATGAAATTGATTTGAGTGAGTGCTGTTATTGATAATGGTACTGGCACGCAGGTGTTCTGCGACTGCGTGGTGCGCGCGGGCGAGATGGTGTGCGTGGAGCTGGTGGCGCGCGGCCGGGGCGGCGCCGCGCAGGCCGTCATCTTCCTCGGCTCCATCCGCTACGACGCGCTCGCCGCCGTCTACGACTCCAGGGTGAGTGTCTTGTAGCATTTTCAGCAGGAACAAGAGCATCTACGACTATAGGATGAGTCTCACATTGGATCAAGAACGTCTGTGACTCCAGGGTGAATCTCCAGTGTAACAGCACTAGGAACAAGAGCGCCTACGACTATAAAGTAATTTACCATACTATTCCAACACTATCACCAAGAATAAGAGGATCTACGACTCCTGGCTGAGTCACCTTACGGAGGTATCAAGCTGGCGTTTGAAGACCTGAGTCCGAAGCAAGAAGAGTAAAAGTTGCAGAGTGAGCATGTAAGAGAAACAAGATAGAATTGTCAGGATCGCGCAAAGAAGTGAACGATAGTCCCCGCCTATCTGGATGGGTATATTGGGCGCGAGTATGAGTTAGTAACAAAAAGTAAACAGTGTCTGATCAGGTCTGATTGACGTTCATAGGAATTTTGGTATTTAGCCGTTCCTTACAGCTTAGCGAAGGTGGAAGGCATTTTGGTCATAACTGTCCTGTCCGTGTCTCTGCCTGTAGTTGAAGGGAAAACGGAATGTAATGTAATCTGGCCCAAGAGCCTCATTTTAAGAGTCCCATCGGCATTGAAAGTGCATACTAAAAGTCGAGTCTTGGGAAGGCGCATTAAAGCCTGTAAAAATATTTACATATGGTAATTTTATTCTATGATCAAACACATCGCATTTAAATATAAGCAAAAAAAAAAATTATTACTGAAAGAATCTACGCTTATGTTCCATTGTTTTGCGGATATGACGTCGAATTATTATAAATATTTTGTTTTTATGCTAATCCAATAGATTTAGATGTGTTACGTTCTTAATTCGGAATTATTTATTGATTTATGAGTCTTGATATCTTTATTATACAATAAAAATAATATTATTTTTTGTTGATTGTTTTTGTTCAACGCTGAGGTGGAAATAATTTTATGTCTCGTATTTTACTTTATATTACTAATATTCCATAATTACGAGGATTTTGCTGGCATCCTTCCGTTTATTGTGGAGAAACTAGGAGTTTATTGCTGGTGACCATAACATTATCTCAAGAGTTCATTAGTTAACTGAATAAGTTAGATATAAATCAGAACGCGTTTTTTTTAAATGACTTGCCCTGTTATTGAATAATTTATGTTGACTCTTAGAAAAGTACTATCCCATATAAACGTGGTTTTCGTAAGAGGCAATTTTAGGGTTTGATTTAGTTATTTATTTTAATTTTTTCATTGAATCTTTGACTCGTTAATCTTTCAAAACTGACTGAAGTGTTTTTGAAGTTCTGGCTACCTCTTTTTAGGATTTATGGGTGTGAGAATATTTATTTTAAGAAAAAAAAACATATATTTTTTAAAGGCTACTACACTCTTATTGAATAGGTACTTGATGTTTACTACATAATGTAACATAGAATCATAATATTATTTGCAACCGTTTTCTAATATATTTGATAGAAAGGCATAGAAGAGTTGATACCCAACTCGATGAAACATATAAACATCTAATTAAACAAGAAGGTTGATATGCCAGAAGACCAACCTTGTCAGTATTTACATCAGTCAGATTGCCGGTATAAATAACTCAACATTATCCGTACTAAATGTTTCATAACGATGGATTTCTACGATAAATTAGATTTCAACAACAGAAGTATTGAATGCAAATGTGGATTGCTCGTTGCGCGCTTCCGACCGCGGAGGTCGGGCTGTCATGGTCAATATACTGACGAAAATTCGCGGGTGATGATTGAATAACCTTCAATTTACGCAAAGAATATTGCTTAACATTAACACATACATATTCTCATGCCGTTAGTTCTGTTAGGCGGCCGACCCTGTTAGTCTTTTTAAAAAAAACTACAAAATACACCCTAAAATTTATTAAAGGAAAAACACCAATATTCTCACAACACGAAACAAAGTACTGATTTCCTAAGTTGATAGGCGCTAAAGCCAAGATGCGCGTCTCGCGAGGTCCAGAATCTAACTTTGTCACTTGGGATATCACCTCGTTTAGGTGGTCAATCTGCGCGTTTAATTTTATTTCATTTTGGTTAAGCTTATAAATAGAGGAGTTAAAATTATTAATTGTAGACTGAATTATATGTATATTATCTTTCATTAGATGGAACAATTCGGATTCACTCTTTTTGCAGGATTCGATCGCTGCATCGTACTTTCTCGCATCATCGGCGTCTAAAGTGCCAAAAAAGAATTTTAAGATCTCGCCACCGAATTCGAGAGATCTTTTAAATCTATGTGTTGAGTTGTCGTTTAATATAATATGGAATAAGGATTGCAATTTAAGATAACTGGTTTGTAATAATATTTCGTTTGGGTTTAAAACGTCTTTACAATTAATTAAATCATGTGATTCTATTTTATTACATAAGTTTTCAGTATTAAGTAATAACTTTTCAATATTGTTGAGATACGGTTCAAGAGAAATTATATCTATGTGAGTAATTATCTTCCAATAATTGTTATAAAAACGTATGTTAGTAATAGGTTCAAAGTATATTCCGGGACTGTGGATAATTGGCGTTATCTTGGAATCTGCGTGGCATTTGTAGCACAATGCTCTGTAAATAAATATAATAATTCTTGAGTTATAATGTGGCAGGTTTAATTTGGTTCGTATGGTATTTAACGGATTTACGACCTATCTGTAACGTGACATTATGTTTATTGTGGATTTTAATTATTTTGTAAGGACCTTTCCAAATAGGAGCTAGGGCTTTACGCTGTTTGTGGTGATGTTTCAGGTAGACCATATCACCTGTTTTATAATTGGTTTCATGCGAACTAATATCGTAATATCGTTTAGATATTTCTTTCTTAGTTAAAATATTTTGGATAGCTTTCTCGCGGCTGAACCGCATTCTATATTGAAGAGCGCGTATGTATTCATCGTATGTAGTGTTATTATTAGTTTCATATAAGGAATTAGGGATCTGGGGTTTATAACCATACAAAAGTTCGTAAGGGGTAAACTCAGTTGTACAATGTGGTGTAGTATTATAAGATAAGATAGCTGTAAATAAATAGCAATGCCAGTCGTTTTGGTTTTCGTTTACAAAAGCTTTTAAATATTCTTTCAAGGTAGCATGTGAGCGTTCAAGCGCTCCATTGGTTTGGGGGTGATAGGGAGTAGTGAAAAGAGATTTAATTTTTAATATTTCCATTAGTTGTTTGAATAATTCAGAGGTGAAGCATGTACCTAAATCAGTGAGTATAGTTTTGGGGAATCCGAAAAGAGACATGAAATGAACTAAGTTACGAGCTATCTCGTTACTAGTTGAAGTTACCATGGGGTAGGCAGAGGTGAACTTTGTTAGATCATCCTGTAGGGTTAATATGAACTTAAATTGTTGAAAACCTGCTTCGGGTAAGGGGCCTACTATGTCGAGAGCTAGACGTTCAAATGGTCTAGTGGAAGTTGAGGTTATCTCCATCGGAGCTTTATTGGACAGTCTTAATGGTTTATTTATTTGACATAATTTACACTTCTTTACGTAATCTTCAATGTCGGAACGCATACCTTTCCAATAGTATGCTGCTTTTATTCTATTATACATTCTTTTAGAACCCGGGTGACCCGCAATAACAGAGTCGTGGTTCTCTTTTAAAATTTTAGGTATTTCTACGGGAGTTGGATAAATCATTTGATTTTTGTATATATGGACTTTTAGGTTCGAATCATGGAAAACATGAGATATCATGTTATAAATTTTAATATAAGGTAACTTAGAAAAAGGGTCAGAAAAATCTGAAAGAGCTATATCGGTTAAATCTGTATGGTCTCTTAATATAGTATCTCTTAATAAAATTAGTAAATTGTAAATATCCTTAAATTTAGTTTCTTCATAATGGTGTACCTTCGTGTATAAAAAATAGTATAATTTATTCTTATCGCTAATCAATTGTATTGTATAAGGTTCTCGCTCGGAGTGGAGCAATTCTGCTGAGTTACTTAGTTGAGATAATATTTCTTCAGAGTTGGGCATAGAATAGTCGAAGTCTAAAGAGATAGGACAAACGATTAATTTTAACTTACTTAAATGTAAACTTTCTAAATGTTCTTCTATAATAGTGTTTGGGGTTGGCAGAGATTTAGTAAATTGATCCTTAAAGTATTTTTCGTAACTAGAATTAAGTAAATTATTATGATGAATAGCATTAACGGGGCAACGGGATAGTGCATCGGCATTAGAGTTAAGACGGCCTTGTTTGTATACTATTTCGTAGTCGTATTCTTCTAATTTGAGACGCCAACGAATAAGTCGGCTTCCAGGATCCTTAACATTGAAGAGCCAAACTAAAGGGCGATGGTCGGTTACGATTTTAAATTTTCGGCCAAAAAGATAGGGTCGGAAGGTTTTTACGGCGAATATAATCGCAAGAAGTTCCTTTTCTGTGGTGCAGTAATTACCTTCGGGTTTGTTCAAGGTTCGTGAAGCATATGCTATCGGTTTATCTTTACCTATTTCACCTTGGGATAGCACTGCACCTATAGCATAATTAGAGGCGTCGGTAGTGACGATAAAAGGTTGAGAGAAATCGGGATATTGAAGCAAAGGAGCTGAAGTGAGTTTATCTTTTAAATTTTGGAAGGCATATTCTTGATCTTGAGCCCATATGAATGGAGTATCTTTCTTTAAAAGAGAAGTTAGAGGTTTAGTAATCTTTGAAAAGTCTTGAATGAAGCGTCGATAGTATCCGACGAGACCAAGGAATGATTTTATATTTTTAGTGTCTTGTGGTATAGGAAATTCGGAAACGGCCTTGACTTTTTCGGGATTAGGGGAAACACCTTTATCGGTGATAATATGGCCTAAATACGCGACTTCGCGTCGGAGAAATTCGCACTTGTCGGGCTGCAATTTAAGGTTGAATTTTCGGAGTCTTTCAAAGACAAGTTGAAGTTTAGATATGTGCGAATGAAGGTCGTGGGAGTAGATAATACAGTCATCCAAATAAATATAGCAATGTAGGCCTTGAAGGCCGGAAAGGACGGTATTCATGAGCCTTTGGAAAGTTACAGGAGCGTTTTTCAATCCAAACGGCATCCTGGTAAATTCGTAATGACCGGAGACTTCGGAATTGGTGCTAACGGTGAATCCGGTTTTTTGTGCATCTCCAGGGCACATCTTTAATTGCCAAAATCCGCTCACCAAATCTAGCGTTGTAAAATACTTGGAGTGTCCCAATTGGTCTAAAATATCGGTGATTAATGGTAAGGGATAACTCTCGGAAACGGTGATATCATTGAGACGGCGGTAGTCGATGACTATCCTCCATTTCTTTTTACCGGAGGCATCTATTTTTTTAGGAACTACCCATATCGGTGCGCTCCAGGGTGAATTAGAGGGTTTTATAATATTTTGGTCAAGCATTTTCCTTATTTGACTATCGACTTCACCTTTATGACAGTCAGGAAATCTATATGACTTGACATGGATTGGAGGTGCGTCTCCAGTATTAATCTTATGTTCTATCGCACTGGTAAATGATAAAGGTTCACCCTCTAGGTGAAATATGTCTGAGTATTGAGAGCAGCATTCCAATAAAGATTGTTTTTCTTCAGAGTTTAAATGAGAACAACGAATAAGTTTTAAAACAGAGTCAGTGCGATTAATTTTAGGGGAATAGGTGCAACTAGTATTATAAATCTTGCAAGAGTCAATAAGTTCAAAAGGTGTTATCTGCACTGCATAGTCTTTGATTTCAATGTTCGAGTTAGTAGTATTCAAAACAGTAATGTTAGCTTTCTTATTAGGTTTGATTGAGACAATGCAATTTGCGACATAAACACCATCGCATAAGGTATGATCTAAGACTAATGCTTCATTGTTTTGACTAAGATCGGGCGAGTAATTTGAGATAGTGCACTCGATAACAGCTTCCGATCGGGCTGGAATAATATATGTAGGTTTCGTATACACTATGGGAATGGAATGTTTGTTAATAGAAAGAGACATGTTAGAATAATCGATGTTTGCTTTAAAGTGGCTGAGAAGATCACTACCTATTATACCATCGTAGTGGTCAAGATTTATGTCATCATTTGTCACATGAAATTTATAATTTAAGCTATCATTATTTAATATTATATCCATTTGGAATGTCCCTAAAGTGGTAATGAGGTTATCAGAGGTAGTAATACCTTTTATTCTTATAATTTCTCTAGAGAATTGTGGGTTAATTTCTAAACTCGACCTTTTTACGAGGGTGATGGTAGAGCCAGTGTCTATTAGAAAACATAAAGGTTTTGTACTGAAACTAGAATTCAAATAAGTATGTGGTAAAGAGACCTTTTTATTATAATTAATATTTGTTTCGTATATAGGTAAATTTTCGTCATGTAAATGGTTTTGTAAATTTGTATTTTGCTTAAGAGTGGGCAGAGAAATAGTATTTTTGTCATAAGTTATAGAATGCAGTGGATTTCCTTCTATGGGAATTATAGAACTCGTTGGAGAATCACAAGGTGAATGTAGTATAAGACTCCTATCGTGAGGAGATTTAGAACTCGTGAGGGAATCACGAGGTGGATTTGGTAAAAGACTCCTATCGTGAGGAGATGTAGGACTCGTGAGGGAATCACGAGGTGAATTTAGTAAAAGACTCCTATCGTGAGGAGATGTAGAACTCGTGAGGGAATCACGAGGTGGATTTAGTAAAGGACTCCTATCGTGAGGAGATGTAGAACTCGTGAGGGAATCACGAGGTGGATTTAGTAAAGGACTCCTATCGTGAGGAGATGTAGAACTCGTGAGGGAATCACGAGGTGGATTTTGAAAAGGACTCCTATCGTGAGGAGATGTAGAACTCGTGAGGGAATCACGAGGTGGATTTAGTAAAGATTTAGTAGAGGTAGTAGTGCCATTTAAAACTGGCGATTCCAATCGGCACTTAATCGGAATCATTCGCTGTTTAAATTAATTGAGTTAATTTCGGTAGTCAACTCGTTAATGTTAGCTGTAGAATTAGTAGAATTATTATTAAGTGATTGGTTATTACGTTGACTATTATTGTATTTTAATTTACGGCATTCTTGAATAATGTGACCTTTATTCTTACAATAGTTACAGATTTTATTTGGATTAAATTTAGAGTTAAAATTATTGGTATTATTATTATTAGGTGAATTAGGTGTTGAGCTAGAGTTATTTGAATTTGGGCTCACATGGAATGACGGTTGGAAATTATTTCGGTTAACTGGGGAGTTTCTTTTATTTCGGAAACATTCTGAAGAGCTATGACCTGGTTTATTGCATGTCGAACAGGTTCTGGGTGAGCGATTTGAATACCTGGATAAATTATATAATTTTTCCTCATCAATCGCTTGCTGTATTGCTTCATTTAGCGATGACGGGTTTCTACACCTTACTATGTTACTAATTGATGGGTTTAAACCTAATAAAAATGTATTTAATGCCAAATCTTCCATGGCCGCTACTCGGCCTGGGAGTTCTAATTCATTTGAACAGCTATAGTGTATGTCGGATAAGATTCTTGTTAGTATCGACTCTAACCTTAGCGAATATTTGGTGACATCTTCAGAAGATAACTGTCTACAATTTTGTAGGTCTACTAATAGATGGGTGGAATGTTTCTTTTCTCCGAATGTATTTTTTAAGAATGTTTTTATTTCGTTCCAAGTGTCAAAGCTTTTTAAGCTACACGCAACTTGTGCTTTGCCTTCTAATTGGGATATGATGAATTTACATAAGACATTCTGTTGGTCCGGGGTGGACAGCGATATAGCATTCTCACAATTAGTGAGGAATGCAGGGAGTGACTCACGGTCACCATTATAGACTTTTATAAACTTTGTTAAGACTGACAATGGAACTTTATCTGTAACTGTTTCGTCTTTAAGTTGTTTAGTTTTTACTTGCGTATCTTTAGACATTGTAAATTAATAAGAGAAATAAAAAGTAGGAATTGTAAAAATTTGTAAAAAGTTTGTAAAAATAGTAAATTAAAATTAGTTTTGAAGACTTCTCCTGGCAGCAGCTCGACGAAAAGGCTGGAATATATAATTTGTGCAAACTTACAGTACCACGATGTAAATGACGAAGCGTCGGTTCATATTCACTTCACAAAACTGAATTTTAGCACTAACACAATTTGACACTAACACAATTTGAATTTTCGATGCTTGAATTTGAAGGAGCTGGCAGAAGAAACACGATGTTGAATATCTTGAGTTAGCCTGGCGCTCGGCGGGACTAAGGCGCTGGTGATGAGTTCGGAGATCGCGGGCTCGGGCTGGCGAGGCTTACCGTCGGACCTGGGGTGATGTGTAGCTGATGCAGGCTTTGCCTATGGGCAAAGTCTTACTGTCGATCAGAGACTTTCGCAGGGGACCTGGTTTTTGTTCTAGCTTCTTCGGTATCTCTTCGACAAAAGAAACACGCTAGAATCCCACTTCTGACACCAATTTGTTAGGCGGCCGACCCTGTTAGTCTTTTTAAAAAAAACTACAAATTACACCCTAAAGTTTATTAAAGGAAAAACACCAATATTCTCACAACACCAAACAAAGTACTGATTTCCTAAGTTGATAGGCGCTAAAGCCAAGATGCGCGTCTCGCGAGGTCCAGAATCTAACTGACTGAAATAATGAATTAATTTAAAACAATAACTATTATTCAAAGAAATGCTGACTTTCAATAATATACTAAGGAAAATTACTAGTGTGACTGAGATGCTGATTGAGCTCTAAGTACATAGAAATAAGGGTTATAACAGTTCCCATTAGGGTAGACAGAGACTATCGATCGCCACTTTGTACGATCCTGGCAAACCTCTCTGGCAAACATTAACGCATTGATTTTTATTGCATTCATTATCGATCGCCTCTTTGTAGCAATTGAAAAAGCGACTTCAATTTCATGAACACATGGAGAATTCTGTAGGAATTAAAATTAATTTTAACTTGGCTATTTAATTTAAGTGAAAATTGCAATACTATTACATCAAAGCAAATCCTAAAGTCGATTAGGTTTAAAAATGACATAAAATGATAGAAGACAAGAACGAGGATGTATATTGTATATTTCGTTTATTTTCGTTTATGTTCGTCTGGTAATTGGGATGCTCTTGTGTCTTAGAATAAGGTCACTGGTTTTATAGCTCGGTTCAGACGGGTTGGCATCTCCGTACTATTTTATTAATACCCTCGATTCGGACACAAAGAATTACACCTGTTGTACTGCAGACTAATAAGATAATGAAATAATCATGGAAAGTAGTAAGATAAACACACATCACCATCTTTCAAACCTGTCAATGTTCAAAAGAATTTAAGGACTCTTAAAGAATTTAAGTTCTGATTCTGAAAACTCCTTTTTTGTCATAATAACTTCCAAAATTGTTGCTTCCTAATGTTTTAATCCTTTTATGTGACACATGATACGCATACATGAATCTTATACCCGATTTCCAAACAATCAAGATAAAACCCAAAGATAAAGCTCCTTTGTAAGAAAAGCGAAAGCTTTTAGCCTTAGCTACCAGCTAAACAGATGACGTTAGAGAAGGTGAATGACGTCACTGTGTGGCGGCGCGGCGGCGACTGACTTGTTGCACTACATTCGGCGTCCTATTTCGGAACAGCTCTGAATAATGGATTAGGGAGGCCGTGCCTTCGATGTATGGGGATGGTAATTTGATTTTATGATGCTCCTGAATGTGTATTTGCTTTTGAATGTTCCGAAACGAAATTTATATTTTAATCAGAACATAACATATACTCACGCCAATAGTTCCCATTGGGGAAGATAGTGACTACCGATCGCCACCTCTCTAGCTTCGTTTACATCCATCTATCTTTTCATACATGCTCTCTTCATATTTTATTTGCGGTCAAAACTCACGCCAATAGTTCCCATTGGGGAAGGTAGTGACTACCGATCGCCACTTAGTTTGATCCTGACGAACCTCTCTAGCTTCGTTTACATCCATCTATCTTTTCATACAAGCTCTCTTCATATTTCTTCTTTTTCTTAAAACTCTCTAATGATGACTAAATAATTACATACATATCCTCACGGCTATAAATCCCTAGAAGGGGTAGCCAGAGCGAAGGAATTAGAAATTCCTCAGCCACTTTTGGAAAGTTGAGTGGGGAAAAGATGGTGAAATAAAGGTCGTTGGTGCTATTCTAAGCCGACACTACACAGCATTTATAAACAAAGTTAACTCAATACTTTAACTTGTCATCGGTTTTCTATTGGAATAAACATGAAATTAAATTAGCTATTAGCTACCGACGACTGGGTAGCAATTAGAGCCGCGTAGCCATGTAACAGTCGGCAACCCTAGCTGAAACTAGCCGTTGCGGTGCCTTGTATAAATCAATTGTAAAATACTTCACGAAAACTTCTTTGATATAGTTTACGAAAAATAGTGAGTTTTCTATATTCCATCATAAAGGTAGGAAACGTAAACCAGGAAAAGATTACCATTCCGTACACAATCTAGAAAATATACGTGTGTTATTTTAAAATAATCGGTGATTAACTTATCCGTATCAACATTTATCGAAGCTCTAAAACGATAACTGCATCCGCTGGTGTCACCAAATATTACAAGATTATTCGGATTACCTCGACCAAACAGCTCTGTGTTGATAAGTTGTAATTGATTGGGCATTTGCGTGCATAGATATTTAAAATTCCGTTCATTTCATTTTGATAGTTTTAAAAAATAAACATAAACATAATCGTTCACGCCGAATATCCCCGAAGGGGTTGGCAGAGGTACTAATACTTCTGAACATCACGTGACATTGACACCTGGCGTTCAGAGTACCCATGTTTTGCATGGACAGTGTACTCACGTGATAGGGGGCAGGCCTATCGCCGTTTTGTACGAATACACTGTCACATGACTAAGTAAAACTCAGCCATGTGGGTTTCCTTACGATGTTTTCCCTCTCCGTTAGCAACCGTGATAAATTAACCACACATATGTCTTTACAAAAGACAAATTGGTGTAGGCCCGACCCGGGATATGAACACTAGTCGCTTGCACGTTAACCGGTGTTCTACCCATTGAGCTATCACGTTGTTTAAAAATGCAATAGTTATAAATAAAATAAATAAAAAATAGTATTCATTGCTTTAGGGCATACCTGAAGAAAAATATAAAAAAAAAACCTATCGTGTATTATAATTGAATATTTAAGTGTTTTCAAATTAATTTATTTTCTACCCCCTCTCTAAGTTGTCACTTATGAAGAATTTTCTAGCGACATTTTTAAACAAATTCTTTGAGGTGTCATTTTTCAATAATTATATCTACATTGATTTTGCAAATAAAGACCTCAGTATAAGTTAGCGGGCAGCTGTTAGTCGCAAATTCAATATCTTGTCAGTATGAAACTCGATACACAATGTAATATGCACCGGAGGCTGCAGTGGGTGTGACATGACCTCCGACCACATTATAAACTGAGGCGATTAGACCTATATCTACTAGTTTTACTTGAATTATGGAAATTCAAACAACCTATTGTGATATACTAACCGATTTATGAGGAGGCAAACCTATGCTATTTTGCGTCGGTGACTAGTTTTCAGTGTTAAGTACAGTCCAGAAGGGCAAGCACGAGAGGTGTTTAAACTAGTTATCGCGTGGGATAAAGCAGCCATCTCTTACGCACTTACTTAGAAATGTATACTTCCATCTCATTCTAGCCGTTATCGTGTCGATAAAATAGAGCTCGTGCTTGCCCTTCAGATGTGGCTTTTGAGGGTTTGAAGAGATGCCGTTCGAAATATAACTTCATAATGGAATGATCCATCTTTCCCTCTCGACTACCAAGAGTAGGAAACAATGATATTTTCGATAATATTGTCTTAAAGATGATAATATTATCTGTAAAGATAAGTTAGAGTATAGCAACAGTAGTTTGACAACTACCGAAACCTTTGTTATTTCCGTTCCATAAATTTCCTTAAACCATATTGATTTTCTGTCATCACCATATCGCAACTATTCTTCGTGTAGTATTAAACTAATATAGTATCGCTATAAGGCTTCAAAGAACGATTAGCACTTATAACTGGTGGAAATTCTGCTGAGTAAGAGGGAGGGTGAAGGGTGTGTAGGGGGTGAGTTGGCAGGTCGCCAGCCGTTGGCACATTAGCTCCACTTATTACGATGACTGTTCACTGCGCGGGGGAAATTGCCGTGGCAGTGATTTCTTCATTATTTGAGAATATGCTAAAGCTTACTCTTTGCTTTTGCATATAATTCGATTATTTTTCGATGGGTGGATGGATATCTAGATGGACGTATCGCTCAATTATTACAACAATAACATTACATAACATAAACGTTCACGCCGAATATCCCCGAAGGGGTTGGCAGAGGTACTAATACTTCTGAACATCACGTGACTTTGTCACCTGGTGTTCAGAGTACCCACGTTTTGTATGGACAGTGTACTCACGTGATAGGGGGCAGGCCTATCGCCGTTTTGTACGAATACACTGTCACATGACTAAGTACAACTCAGCCATGTGGGTTTCCTCACGATGTTTTCCCTCACCGTTAACAACCGAGATAAATTACCCAACATATGTCTTTAGAAAAGACAAATTGGTGTAGGCCCGACCCAGGATTTGAACACTAGTCGTTTATTTATTTATTTATTTATTTAACTTAAGGCACACAAACAGTACAATTACATTAATATACATAATGGCTTTTCAAAAAACATAAATTTTCAGTAAAAGCACCTTAACTGTGTACACAGCATGACTTGCTTTGTGAGATTTTGATAAATTTAATAAAGTAATATTTAAAATCTATAACATTGTGCATAATTATGAAATAATGTGAAAAGATAACGTAATGAACAGTACATGAAATTATTTTCTATGAGAAAATAAATGACAGAAATAATAAAAAATAAAAAATAAGACAACATAATTAAATGACTGAAACAATAATAATAATAATAATTAATAATAAATTAATTTAACATAACAGAACAGAAGAGATAATTATAGTGAAACACATAAATTTAAGCATTTTTTGCGGAAATTACATAGCGAATTGTGATAGACGTCAGGGGCGCTATCGACATCTTCTTGGCTAGCACACAAAGAGTTATACAACTGGCACATTCTATGGACAGGGTTGTTGGCGGTGATATTTGTTTTCATTATGGGAACTAAAAATGGTCGAGAATTCCTAAGCGTTCGTTGTGGAACATTGAAACAGATGCACTCGAGGATGGATGTGCTCATCAAACCATTTATAACTTTGTGCAGAGTCACTAAGTCCTGCAACTGTCTGCGCGCTAGCAATGGGTGCAGATTAAAATGGTTGCATCTAGCCTCGTAAGAGGTCGTTTGTACGATAACCGAGTGTTCCACCCACTGGGCTATCACGGTTGATACAACGATGTATTCTCGTATTGTAGATAACACAGTACAATAGTTGGAGGAGTCAAAATTCCTCTATTCATGATTGGCGATATCCATTATGCGAAGGAATAAACACATTTTAGTCCACTCTCTATAATTTTATTGTGAGCCATTCCTTTATGAAAGATTAGTGACCCTACATGACTTCGCACGGGTAACTAACCTTTTGGTCAATATTCAGTGACTAAACTTAGCATTTTTTTAAATATACATACATACATATAGTAAGTGCTGTGTAGTGTCGGCTTAGAATAGCACTACCCTATTTCTTCCGGTGGGTGTACGGATTGTTAAAAAAATTGGCTAAAATTGACAATGAGCTTGGGGATACACAATTTGGCTTTCGATCGGGAATGGGAACCAGAGAGGCCCTATTCGCACTCAATGTTCTTGTACAAAAATGCAGAGATATGCGGAAAGACGTCATAATTTGCTTTGTGGACTACGAGAAAGCCTTTGACCGGGTCAAACACAAAGTACTAATGCGTCGATTGGAAGATATCGGATTAGATGGAAAGGACATGCGGATCATTCAAAACCTCTACTGGTCCCAGACAGGCACCGTCAGAGTGGAATGTGAGGAAACCGAAGAAGTGGCAATATGCAAGGGCGTACGTCAAGGATGTATCCTGTCTCCGCTTCTTTTTAACTTGTACTCAGAGGCCATTATCACTGAAGCGCTGGAGGAGAGGGAGTGGGGCGTCAACATCAACGGACAGTTTATTAATAACCTCCGATACGCCGACGACACGGCCCTGATAGCCTCCTCGCCGGAAGACATGCAGTTGATAGTGAACAGCATCCACGAGTGCAGTCAGAAAGCGGGGCTTTCGATGAATCTATCCAAGACGAAGATCATGGTAGTGTCTAGAGACAAGACATTGAACCCCTCAGTCACGGTAGCAGGGACCCAGATAGAGAGAGTTCAGAAGTACAAGTACCTTGGCACATGGGTTGATGAAAACTGGGAGTCCGATCAGGAAATCAAGACCCGAATTGAAATTGCCCGTGCGTCCTTCAATAAAATGCGAAAGGTACTCTGTACCAGGCAACTGGATTGGAAACTTCGCATACGATTGCTTCAGTGCTACATTTGGCCGATAGTCTTCTACGGATGCGAGGCTTGGACTGTAAAGGAAGTGACCCGCAAAAGACTAGAGGCCTTTGAAATGTGGTGCTACCGCCGAATGTTGAGGATTAGCTGGATCCAGAGAGTCACAAATGTGGAAGTTCTGAGACGAGCCGGAAAAACCCGAGAACTCATGACCACCATCAAAAGAAGAAAAGTTGCGTATTTGGGACATGTGCTCCGCCACGATCGATACCAACTGCTTCAAGTGGTCATGATGGGAAAGATTGAAGGGAAACGGAGCGTCGGAAGAAGAAGGGCATCGTGGCTCTCAAACATCAGAAAATGGACCAACATAGCCGGCGTCGAAGACCTGTTTCGCCTAGCCCAAGACCAAAGGGGATACTCGGAGCTGACTGCCAACCTCCAGTAGTGGAGAGGCACTAGAAGAAGAAGAAGAAGGGTGTACGGAAGAGGCGACTAACGGTATTGGGGCTTTTAAGGGATTTTTGGGCGATGCGGTTGGAGACCCATCACCAACAACCTTTATTTTTACCATCTTTTCCTTACTATCATTTCCAGAAGTGGCTGAGGAATTTCTAATTCCTTAGCTCTGGCTACCCCTTCTAGGGATTTACAGCCGTGACTATATGTATGTATGTTTTTTTAATATCTAACAATTAATTCCCACGACCTAACATTACCTCTTCATAATATAGTATCAAAAGCTTAGTGCTACAATCATTGTTATAGTCAGACAAACCACACAGAATAATGAGAGGTGATTTCCCCTACCCTCGGAGGGTGAACGGATGCGAGTGAGCCAGACATTTGAACTGCTCTCGGAATTAGGTCGTCTGGTCACACGACACTACACTTCCAAACTCAGACTAACGTAGATTTTATGTGGATTATATAAGGATCAGTTTTCTCTGAGCTGGTCATCATGAAAGTGAAATTGAGAAGTCAAAGGACGCCGCTATCTGATAAGTGGGTTGCAAATATTCGTTGTATGAACGTGGTTGCGGGAAATGGGACTTTTATTGAGATGTATGGGTTATTTGTCTTATTGGATATGGTGTTAATTACCTTTTAATGGTATATGGTGAGAGTGTCATTACTTCCATTAATCAAAAGGTTTATTCACATTACACAGCGTAACGATTTTGAGAGATAATTTTCTTTCATTGGATGTTTCTCGTATACCGAATTTGTATTTCTATTTACCGAATTTTAGAGCGTACAGATCTTTTTAATCCCAAAAGACATCTACGAGAGTAGGTCAATGCTATTCTGAGCCAACGAAACACGGCAATGTTTATAGACACAGAAATAAAACAATATCTGAAATCTCTTACGACGGTATGATTGACACGCAAGTTTCACAAAGATGTTTGTTTGTTCTAGGTGCAAGATAATGAGCTCGTCTTGGCATTGTCCCTGTTCGGTTCCGTTGACCTGGCGCTGGTCGCCTGACGTCAGCGAGATCTAAGGAGTAGGGAGTAGGGAGTAGGCCAGTGACCGCCTTGTGCTAAACCACTTTTACCTTCAATCGATAACCCTTGCTATTTCAAACTTGACTTCGAAAGAGTTCGTTTCTTATTTTGTTTGTTGAAGTCTAAAGTGCAATTCACACTGAGCCCGCCGGCTTTTTGTTGACAGTCTAGTTTTCATACATAGGTTAGACATGATTCTTTTCATACAGGCCGCCGGGTTGTGTCGCCGGGCTTTGTCGGCGGCCCGGTGGGCTTAGTTTGTATTGCGCTTTACATTCGATATATGGTACGAGGGCTGCTATTTATGTATCCGGAACTGGCCACTTACAGAACAATAATTTAAAAAGTCATTACATCATTTAAAAATAGAACTCTTTAGCTTTAGAATACATTTATTTTTATGTGACTGTCAATTGTTTTCACATCGTAGCGTCATTTTGAAAATTGCGTGTCTTCACCACCATGGATTTAACTCGTGAACATTTTCGTGCCATGATTTTTTACGATTTTCGGCGTGGTCTAACTCAAAAACAGTGCATCGATCAGCTTACTTCGACTTTTGGGGATGAAGCACCCTCAAAGACCACTGTGTATCACTGGTTTAGCGAGTTTAATCGTGGACGATCTAAGCTTACTGATGAAATTAAAGAAGGTCGCCCTAAAACGGTCGTTGTACCTCAAAACATCGATGCTGTCCGGGAACTAATAACTCAAGATCGTCATGTTACATATCGTGAGATAGAGGCATCTCTGGGCATTAGTATGACGAGCATACATAAGATACTTCATGAACATTTAGCTGTAAAAAAAATTTGCTCCCGTTGGATTCCGCACAACTTGAGTATTGATCAAAAACAGGCTCGTGTCGATTGGTGCAAAGAAATGTTAAAAAAATACAACCGTGGTGCGTCAAAAGCTGTTTATAATATCTACACAGGTGACGAATCTTGGATCTACGCTTACGACCCCGAAACTAAGCAGCAGTCCACGGTGTGGGTGTTCCAAGATGAGCCGAACCCAACAAAAGTTATTCGTGCAAAAAGCACATTGAAGCAAATGGTCGCTTGTTTTTTTGGTATAAATGGCCATGTAGCTACAGTGCCTTTAGAGAATCGTAAAACTGTTAATTCGGAGTGGTATACGACCATTTGTTTGCCGGAAGTCTTTGAACAAATAAGAAAGACTAACCGACAACGTAGAATCATTCTGCATCACGACAATGCTAGCTGTCACAGGTCGGCCGTCACAACTCAGTTTTTAGAAGCTCAAAAGATCGAATTGACAGGTCATCCGCCGTACAGCCCTGATTTGGCACCCAATGATTTTTATTTATTTCCAAATGTGAAGAAAAAATTACGTGGTCAACGTTTTTCGAGCCGCGAAGAGGCAGTCGATGCGTTCAAAATGCACGTTTTGGAGATACCTCAGTCTGAGTGGAAAAAGTGCTATGAAAATTGGTTTCAACGCATGCAAAAGTGTATAGATCTGAGCGGCGAATATTTTGAGAAGCAATAAAACCATATTAATTGATATATGTTTGTTTCTTTTTTTTATTCCGGATACATAAATAGCAGCCCTCGTAATGGTTTTCAGGTCAATAATAACTTGATTGCTGTGTAGAGTCGGCTTAGAATAACACTACCCCATTCCTACCCATGGGTGATCGTAAGAGGCGACTAAGGGTATAGGGGCTTCTTAAGTGTTTTTTGGGCGATGTGGTTGGAGACCCGTCACCAAAAACATTTACTTATTATTACCGTCTTTTCCCCAATCAACTTCCAAAAGTGGCCGAGGAATTTCTCATTCCAAAGCTCTGGCTACCCCGTTAAGGGATTTATAGCCGTGAGTATATGTATGTATGTATGTAATAACTTGATAATCTATGGAAGCTTAGTCGCGGCGTCATGCATCAGCAGGTTGAGTTGGGGTAATTCTATTATAATACTAGTGGATCGGCCCAGCTTCGCGCGGGTAGCGTTGTTTTTTAAATATCTTAGGTTTCTTTCTTCAGTCACTGCTCAAGCATTGTGAAAATTAGCGCAATGTTTTCAATGTATTAAATTTATAGCACTCCCTGAACAGTGTAGTATGGTAATTTTGAATGCGCTTTTATAAACGGTTCAGTATTTCCGTTTATTAGCAAATTTTTGAATATTATATCATTACGTGATGTAGGATGCAATTACTGGCGCCATCTAGTATGTAATATGTAAATTAGTAACGATTTAGTTTTGGTAACGGGCGCGATAGGTTATTTCATGTATATTTTCAATGTTTCTCTACCGATTTCTACGATTCTTTTTTTATTGAATAGGTAATAATGTCACCTTTTTTAAATTAGGGATAAAAGAGAGTATTATAAACATAAGAGTAAACAAATATAATCAGAATGCACTGAACTGCTAAGCTATCAGGAGTTACATGTGTTATTGCGAGTCAACCATAAAAGATAGACATATACTATTACGGGAAATATTTTAGACTATTTTATGAAGAATATTTCCGTCATACATGATTTCTATGTAAGTTTAACCATTAAGGCTGCACACGCTTCGGAAGCTTAAAAAATTGAGTAACTTCTCCCGTTTTCCCAAAATTTCCCAAAATTCCCCTTCACTACTCTGCTGAAAAGTAAACTATAACCTGCCCAGAAGTATGAAAAATAATTGTGGCAAGTTTCGTAAAAATCCGTCGAGTAGTTTTTGTTTCCATAAGGAACATACAAACCGACAGACAGACAGACAAAAATTTTACTGAATGCATTTTTGGCATCAGTATCGATCACTAATCACCCACTGATAGTTATTTTGAAAATATATTTTATGTACAGAATTGACCTCTCTACAGATTTATTATAAGTATAGATAAGTCACTACTAAAATGGGTGGGGTAATTCTATTTTAGACCAAAAAAGGAAAAATACGTATTACAAAACTAAACGGTCACGGGCATGGCAGTACAATACCACAAGTCATTATTATTCTATTAGGTTAACTGGTTCTATATTGTCTTTCCAATATAGTTAATTACAAATAGTTGCCCCGATTTCAGATGATGTAGAACTCATTTCTCTCATATATTAATTAAAAGTGTATTCGTTGATAATAAAATAATGTGTTTGCTAAGCAACTCACGTATAGTGCGATAACGCGTTATTCCCAGCGGTGAATGTTATCCTTATCATCACAATGCGCATATTTCTAAACATGCCAACTACTATTATTACTCTCGTTAAAGAGTATGTGTAATTAAAGTTTATTATAACTACATAGTTCTATATTATATATATATTGCCGTGTAGTGCCGACTTAGAATGTCGCTACCCCTTTCTACCCACGGGTGTCGTAACGTAAGAGGCGATTAAGGGTATTGGGTCTTTTTATTGGATTTTTAGGCGTTGCGGTTGGAGACCCATCACCAAAAACTTCTATTTTACCGCCTTTTCCCCACTCAACCTCCAAAAGTGGCTGAGGAATTTATAATTCCTTGGCTCTGGCTACCCCTTCTAGGGAATTATAGCCGTGAGTATATGTATGTATGTATAGTTTTAAATGTTGCTTGGTAATGTTGGCTTAGATTAGTACTAACCCTTTCCATCCTGTGGTTGTTAGTACAAGGCAACTAAAGGTATTGGGGCTTTAATTTATTGTTGGGCGATGTGGGTGGAGACCCGTCAATATCCATCCTTTATTTTACCATCTATTTCTAACAATATATTTCATAAATTGCGTTGTACTGCCAGGAGTTTGTTTTTTACTAATTGGTGCGTAACTTCCGTATATGACTTGAAACCTTGAAACTTAGCCAAAAGTAAATTAACGAAGGCAAAAAAAGACGTATTTTCATTTCCCTGCTGTTGGGTCCACTATGTGAGAATGTGTTCCATTACGAGTCACCAACAAGCTTGTTTGATCTCGTCATATGTTTCTCATTTTAAGGCAAGACACATAGATGTAGCCCGACTAGATTGGGACCCGAGCCTCTCTGCATCATAGGAATTGCTCTTTCTCTCTGTCCGACCAAAGGAGTTCTATTCTATTCACTGTTACTGATACTGTGTAGTGTCGGCTTAGAATAGCACTACCCCATGTCTTCGGTATTGGGGCATTTTAAGGGATTTTTGGGCGATGCGGTTGGAGACCCATCACCAACAACCTTTATTTTTACCACCTTTTCCCCACGAAGCTTCCAAAAGTGGCTGAGGGATTTCCAATTCCTTAGCTCTGGCTACTCCTAGGGATTTATAGCCGTGAGTATATGTATGTATGTATGTATTACTGATAGTTCTCCTTTCATACCCTTTCAGCAAACATCTCTTTCAACAAAAGTGGCGCAGCGCATGTCTTTTGGCCTATTAGGCAAGGCCGCCGCGCGCTGTGAGTTCGTGCGCATGAAGGGGCCGGGGGGCAAGGGGCACGCCGAGATGGCCGTGGCCAAGGGCCATGGGGCAGGGGCAGACACCCCCTGCTCGGAGCCAGGAGGAGACGCCTGGGATGATGACTGGGATGAAGAGCCTGAGGATATGTTCGCTTATCGGCATCAGGTGAGTGGCACAGCTTTTTAGTAATCCTACCTTACAGAAATGCGAAAGATTGGATTTTGGATGCTAAACTTCACATTAGATTCGGTTTAGATAAAAATGATAAGAAATTTCAGTGTAGGATCCTCATTAAAAAAGAAACATGCAATAAAAGAAGGTTGAAACTTACAAAGTTGTTGTTGCTATTTTTAGTCTGTAGTGCTTTAAGTCATAGAAACCAGTACCCATATCACCAGATTTTGTGATTTTGAAGATATTCAACGTTAATGGCTAACTTGTATTTCGGGGGAGAGTTTTTGAGGGTAGGACTGTTGATTATCGATATAATAGATAGAACTAAATTATTGAGACAACACTTAAATCTTAGTCCTGTAGGGCAAGCACGAGGTCTATTTTATCGACACGATAACGGTTAGAACGTGATGGCAGTATACGATACTAAGTAAGTGCGTAAGAGATTGCTGAGAGTTTTATACCACGCGATATCTAGTTAAAAGGTCGCTCGTACTAGCAATGCAGACTCATTCCATGATGAATAAACTGTAGTCAAATGCGTTTCCGATTCACACTTACAATATCAAGCAAGTTGGGTGGCGGTAATATTTTTATGTCCTCCTACTTTATTGATGTGATATGATTTGACCTTCGGAGCTGTACTTTGACCATTCCTGATAGTGCTCTGTCATTGACTCGCTTTTTATATTGCGATTATGATTAAAATGCGAACGATTTAAATATAAAGTATTTAATAGCTTTGTTTTATAACATACACACACATACTCACGGCTATAAATTCCAGAAAGTGGTAGCCAGAGCTTCAGAGCTAGAAACTCCTCAGCCACATTTAGAAGTTGATAGGGGACCAAGATGTTAGAAATGAAGTAGCGTTGGTGATGGGTCTCCAACCGCACCGACCAAAAACCACTTAAATATCCTCATACCCTTAGTCGCCTCTAACGACACCCATGGCTAGAGAAGGGTAGTGACATTCTAAGCCGGCACTACACGGCTTTTTATAGGAAATGTAAAACATCATAAAGTGTAAAAAAGACATGGAAGAAAGGAATGTTATCTTTCACACTGATCAACCGACTGAAAAGTCGCAAAAAATTCCACATATAATTTTATATTTTGTAATTTCATTAATACCTGTTCTTCATGTTTTCTTTCAAAACCGATAATTACAAATAATTAAAATAGGAATTTAAAACTTTTAAATAAAAAAAAATATTTTTAATTTGTCATGCATAATTGTGTTTCTATTTTATGACTTATTTTATCTCACTCTTACCTCTTACTGTTAATACTTAAATAGATTAACAATAACAAAAAGAAAACCGACTTCATAGAAAAACAACCGAAAATAAACAATCTAGTACTAAAAAGTACGAAATAAGTTTTTTTAATTGAATATGAGTACTGTGATTGATACCTTAGCAATTTCTTTATTCCACACGCGTCAGTTCAACCTACCTAAATATTACAATTCTCTTAAATTAATTTGTGAGCCGGTGCCAGCCTCGATGATAATTGATAATAAGAAGTGTGTATTTCGCACTTCATATACATGTAAAATGTAGGGTACCTTGTAGTTGTAGGGTAAATTGATTTTTGTACGTATTATCATTTAAAACGTTAGGCGATAGATATGTATTGTTTAGATTGTAATAATCAGAGATAGATAGCAGGGTGAATTTACTTTTGTTTGTCTGGCACCGACTCAAAAATTAATTTAAGAGAATTGTAATATTTAGGTAGGTTGAACTGACGCGTGTGGAATAAAGAAATTGCTAAGGTATCAATCACAGTACTCATATTCAATTAAAAAAACTTATTTCGTACTTTTTAGTACTAGATTGTTTATTTTCGGTTGTTTTTCTATGAAGTCGGTTTTCTTTTTGTTAAAAATTATTTTATTTTACGAGTTTTAGAGATGGGTAGACCTGGCAAAGATGCCTCTCGGATGAGGAAGCGACAGTTACTAGATTATTCTTCGTATTTCCGGTATTTCTATTATAGTACGATATTAAATAGGCTCAACCATATGTACCCTTACTTTGTTCTTAAAATCCTTCGAAATTCGATGGTCTTCAATTCTACATCTCAAGAAAGACTCAAACGCTCACGCCGAATATCCCTGAAGGGGTTAGCAGAGGTAGTAATACTTCTGAATATCACGTGACATTGTCACCTGTTGTTCAGAGTACCCACGATTTATTAGGCATTGTTCTGACGTTATAAAGGGCAGGCCTATCGGCGTTTTGAACAAATACACTGTCACATAATTGTGAGTTTCGACAGTCCCCTCGATTTCCTGGGATGCCATCATCAGATCCTGGTCTCATGGTACTTTCTCGGTAACAATAACATAACAAAAGAAATGTTTAGTGAACCTGTACTTCTCTTCATAAAAGCTACGAAGAGGAGTATAAATCTATATAGAATGTGGAAAGAACTGTTTCCTAATACCTAGTGATTGAGGATCCACACCTTCTATCATCAGCTCAGCAGCATAACAATATGATTTTCAGAAGCAAATGCCAATATAAGTTCAGAAAATATGTAAAACGCGGTACATTTGCCTATAAAATTTGAGGGTTCTCCTCGATTTCTCCAGGATCCCATCATCAGACCCTGATATCCTCATCATGGTACCAATCCGGGAGTATCTTCTTTCGAATAAAAAAATAATAATCAAAATCGGTTCATAAATGGCAAAGTAATCGGCGAACAAACATAAAAAAAAAAAAAAAAAAAAAACAAATATACCGGTCGAATTGAGAACACTCCTTTTTTTGAAGTCGGTTAAAAACTTTAAATTCTATAAACTACTCTACAAAAACATTGTCAAGGCCGTGATTAGCTGACGGTTTTAATTAAATATAGTTATTCCGTACTTCCTTAGTTAAATAGCACTTCCATGACATCTCATTATTGTGTGTCACGGTTCAGTGGAAACATTTTGCATGGAATCAAGTACAAGTTGTAATACTTCAGGGAAATATCTAAGTTTTCGAATAGTTCGTGAAGTATTTACGATAGTTGAAAGTCACAAGCTGTTTATTTCTTTTCGCTTATGCATTTCCGACCGAGGGGCTTCAGCGTACCCTATCAAGAAGGGTAGGCCATAGTTGACCACGCTGAAATAGTGCGGGTTGGGAGACTAACTATCATAATGGTACCCTGGGACTTCTAAGCGTATTTGTTTGCTATTTCGTCATTTTTAATTATTAATGAGTCTGTGTTGGCTGGATACTTTTGAAGATAAATCTCAACCAAAATTTAGATTCATGTTTGTAATAATGTTAAATGTAAAAAAGTAAATATTACTTAACTGAGGTTTAGTTTTATACAGGTTCAAATTAGTATTCCTTCAATTTACTGTAGCAGTTAGAGAAACATAAGTTGAAAATGTAACTGTGCTGGTTGCATCCGTGCTAATGAAATTTGAGATCTGAACAAAACCAGAATTTATTTATTGATATTTGAAATACCAACGTATGAAAATAATGCTCACCTTCCAAAATTTACTAAGGATTTTTTTTATTCTGAAGCTCTGGCTACCCCTTTTAGAATTTTGAAATATCGGCCGATGTTAATTATGCTAGACAGGTTTGCCAGGATCGTACAAAGTGGCGATTGAATGTCTGCAACTACCGTAATGGGAACTAACGGTGTGATTATCTATGTAGATGCTAACGTTACAAATCCATAATTAGGCTTTGTTTTGCATGAAAACCTCATGTGGGGATTATTACTAACCAATTACGCAAATAAAAATTTACGACGCCAGTGTGATTCAAACCCACGACATCTGGGTATGCGCCCCCGTCGCTCTGCCAACTGAGCTATGGTATCAAGTGATCACTCGCGCGAATATTTTTATTTGCTTGTTTCTTTACACCTTTTACTGGTGTTAGCGCCATCTATTGCCGAAACTGCAACAACTCGCCATCTATTTACAAATACACAACATACAATTTAAACATAATTTCATATCCTCAGCGCCGTCTAAGCGACCCGAGCCCATCACATGCTTACGTATACACCTACATACAGCTAATTAATCATATTTCTAGCGCCGTCTAAGCGACCCGAGCGCCAACATGGATTCGTTCGTCCGCGGCGGCTGGCGCAGCAAGGACGGCAAGGACGGCAAGGACAAGAGCCGCTCGGAGGACGCGGGGCTGGACTCGCTGGCCGGCGGCATGGCCGAGATCGAGGCCGGGGACGTCCGGGACGGTAGGCTGTAGGGACCACGGGATACTTCGTACGCTTACATAGTGTCGCTTATTTATCGTGTGGGGGGAGTACGTTACAGCGCACGCTACTGCGGACTCACTCGCACATAGCAGCGTCTCACTCATGTTCCTACATCGCGGAGTGTAAATGTTTTTCGAGTTAAGCATAGATACAAATTTTAAGTTGGTACACAGCAGGGTGTACTGGCCAGTATATTTCCACAATCGCGCGCCGCAGAACAGCATAAACAAAGGATGCCGCGGTACAAGTAAAGTTGGCGAATTTGGTAAATTGAGTGATCCTATTATTAATATTACTAGCAGCCCGTCCCGGCTTCGCTCGGGCATGAATTATCATTAACATTTTGTTTTTTATTTTATTACATGTAGGTATTATTATTTTAATGTATTTTTTAAGTTTTAAGCTATGTTATATTTTTTTGCTGTGTAGTGTCGGCTTAGAATAGCACTACCCTATTTCTTCCGGTGGGTGTACGTAAGAGGCGACTAACGGTTTTGGGACTTTTGAGGGATTTTTGGGCGATGCGGTTGGTGACCCATCACCAACAACCTTTATTTCACCATCTTTTCCCCACACAACTTCCAAAAGTACATACATACATATACTCACGGCTATAAATCCCTAGAAGCCAGAGCTAAGGAATTAGAAAATCCTCAGCCACTTTTGGAAGTTGTGTGGGGAAAAGATGGTAAAATAAAGGTTGTTGGTGATGGGTCTCCAACCGCATCGCCCAAAATCCCTTAAAAGCTCCAATACCGTTAGTCGCCTCTTACGTACACCCACCGGAAGAAATGGGGTAGTGCTATTCTAAGCCGACACTACACAGCAGACTTCCAAAAGTGGCTGAGGAATTTCTGATTCCTTAGCTCTGGCTACCCCTTCTAGGGATTTATAGCCGTGAGTATATGTATGTATGTATCTTATATTTTTTTGTATTTATATTTAGATATTTTTTTTTATTTTTTTTATTTTTCATAATGAGTAATTACATCAAAAGCCATTCAATTTATAGAGTTAGAGCTTCCCTGTAAACAATATTTGACGTTGTTGTATTTTGGGGCAGCAAAATAATTTGATGTTCAGGAGCTCCCACCCGCGACAGGCCAACGTACAGTTGACCGTGAGTAAAACAATTCTTTCGCAGGCCAATCCCTACTAATTTGAAGGTTTGGCCTTGGAACTTATTAATTGTTAAAGCAAAAGATGTTTTAACCGGAAATTGTAGCCGTTTAAATGGAATTGGCAGATCAGTTGGGATCATCGGTATCCTCGGTATATGAGCTAATTGACCGGCTGCTGGGCCAGTGATAATAGTCGCTACAATTAAATTTTGCTTTAACTCTTTGATAAGCAGCCTCCCGTACCCCTTCGTGACGCCTGCAACAACTTACTATGCATAGCTAATCGAGCGGAGTTTTATCTATTTTTTAATTCGAGATAACTTTCGAATGGAATGTTCGAATTGAATAATTCAAAAAGTAATATAAGGGTATTGAAGTAGTCTGAAATAATATATACGTTTTTTATAAGGATTAGATAGGTACAAATAAAGAGCCTTTTCTAAAGCATGATTTTAATTTAATTTTTAAATAATTTTATATAATGACGCTTGTTGTGAGATAACTATAATAGTTAGATACATGCTGTCGGGGCATTTTTTTTAGATAATGATGTGTTCTATAAAATTGTAGTACATGATTTTATTCTATTGTCAATAGTTTTCGCAGCGCACGCGATGTAAGGATTTTTTTTGGTATTTCTTTAACACCTTGGGTTACATTTTTGAAGTTTACGTAAGGATCCCTAATTTTTTTGAAAATGAAATATAGCCTATGTCACTCAGGAATAGTGTAGCATTAAAACAGTGAAAGAATTTTTCAATTCCGTCTAGTAGTTTTGGAGCCTATTCAATTCAAACAAACAAACAAACAAAAAATCAAACCTTTCCTCTTTATAATATTAGTATAGATAAATGTGAAAGTTTAGATGTTTGGATGTTTGTGTATTTGAGGCTAAAAGGCTCCTCAAGTACATAATATATATGAATGAAATTTGGAAGAATGCTAGATAATGACCCAAATTATAACATAGGATACTTTTTATACCGCAAAATTTGACCAACAAATATTCACGCCTGTTTGAACTACGAGTACCGGAAAAACGCCTTAAGCTTTGTCATTAGCATATTTGACAACACGAAGTCTGTCGGGTCAGCTAGTGATGTTATAAATAAATACTAACGGGCATATTATACATAGATCAAGCTAGCCCCAAACTAAATTAAATTTGTATTATGGGATACTAACTCAACGATATGTTTCATATTATAAAATATACAAATAAATAACACCCAAGACTAAGAAACAAACATTTGTGCTCATTACGTAAATGTTGCTCTCAGCGGTGATCGAACCCGCAACCTCCGGACGGAGAAGCTAGTCACCTATCCACTCGGCCACGGACGTCGTCGTCATGGATATTGGATCTTTTATTTTAAATACAGGGTTAATTATTCCGAAACTTTAAGGAGAATAATGATTGGCTAATTTGCACCAAGTTTGTCTGTAATATTTATTACAATAATCGAAAGTGCGTGCGGGTTTACCGACACTATCTAAGCGTATGAACTATAGACCGTTTGGACGTTTGCTTTGGTAGACTAGTGCCCTATTACTTATCTAATAATGGCGCATCTGTTTGTAGAAGTGTCTTACTGCTTCTTTTACAAACAGCGAGAGATCTATTTACCCTTCATGGAAATGGCTTTAATTTTTGTTAAGTTTGTTGAGTACGAAAGTAAATTTGTCCGTGTTGAAATACTGAAGTACAATGGCAATTATTATGGGTAAAGCTCAACTGCTGATGTTTCCATTTGTAATTGTTGTCCTAAGAGGTACATGAAGTTCCCAGCCAAGTACAAACTCTTTATGAATACTATTTCATGAAAGTAAAACAGAGTAAGCTAAACAAGAACACGACATTGTCGTTATTAATATGTAGTTTTTGACGCTGTACGTGCTTGCTAGAAAATGATGCATGCTATTGTCATCTGTGTATTGGTTTTAGCTTTAATTGTATCTGCAATTATATTTTCTTTGTGTTTCTCTAATTAGTATAGTAGAACGTAGTTATTGGTTGCGTTGCGACGATATCGCTAGAGGAGGAAGCCGGCAAGTAGTTGTAAGCGTATAGCCCACTGTTGTATGGCAGTAGTTTGGAATGTTAATAACACTGCATTTTTTTTATAAAAACTAACATGTTCAATACAACACGATTTTTGAAATGGCCCAATAGATACATGGGTATTGCTTAAACGTTGTCAAAGTTCAGAAGTATTAGTCCCTCTGCCAACCCTTCGGGGATATTACGGCATTAACATTTGAGTATTGCTTAAGTAAAGTGGCGTTATATGTTGTTAGGGCGACGGCCGGCTTCCTCCCAGCGAGATCCAATCCCCGCGCTGTCCCCCGAGGCCCTAGACCACCGAAGGCCCAAGGCCCGAGGGCCGAGGCCCAAGTCTGGGTCGTGGACGCAGTGCGAGGTGGCGGACGAGGCCACGTGCGAGCCCAACCTTTGCTGTCCGAGCCGAGTGCGAAAACTCTCCAAGAAAGACGTGACTGTGCGAGGAAAGGAAGAGTTACCGTACGATTATGAACGATATGAAAAAGCGGATCCATCTGTCAAGCCGAACCTGTTTTCAAAGTCTGAAGAGATTTCTGAAGAAATAAAAACAGAGCAGATTTCAAAGTCAGAGCCACTATCAAAGTCAGAGGGGCTATCGAAATCAGAGCCAGTAGTGGGGGGTCGTTACGGCCCCCCGCACCGCGTGACCCCGGACGGGACCGACATCTATTACTGGTGTGACTACACCAAGAAGGATCGCGGTACGGTGATCATTTTTAGCAGGGTTTCTTAACCGTTTTTCTGGACATGGGCCCTTCTCATACATTAATTTTCTGCAAAAGATAAAAGGAAAAGAGGTTTGCGAAAACCATTACCAGTCAAAAGTCTTAAGAAATCTCTAAAATAATTTGCAATGTTGAATCTCGCAGTAAATAGATTGTTAAGCGACATCCGTCAATAATTTCACGGAATCTCGGAGGGTCTATGGTCCACAGTTTAAAGAACCCTAATGCATGACACCTTTAATTTTTAGTGCCCTTATTGCTTTTTTAATGAAAATGTAATTTGGTTAGTATTCATTTATTTTTTACACTGTCATATTAATTTCTTTTGGAAACTCCAAATATTTAAGCGCTACCATAAAACCTCCTTCTTTTTTCTTCCAGAATTAGACGACGGAGCCTACAACCCCCTCTGGTCACTAAGGGGCTGCCACCAATCCTACCACGTTTGGAAGGAAGGGAGACGAAGGCAATGCAACCCCTTACATGCCTATCTCACCTATGTGACCTTACCTTGCTGGAGTATTGCTAAAGGTATTATTTTACTTCAATTACATACATTACATACACACCCATTTACAAACATTGCCGTGTAGTGCCAGCTTAGAATGTCACGACCCCTTTCTACCCACGAGTGTCGTACGAGGCGACTAAGGGTATGAGGTTTTTTAAGTAGTTTTTGGGCGATGCGGTTGGAGACCCAACACCAACTTCAATCAATCAATCAAATCAAACAATCTTCTCCCTTATCAACTTCCAAATGTGGCTAAATATTGTTTCAGCTCTCAAGCTCTGGCAACCCCTTTTAGGGATTTAAGGCCGTGAGTATATGTATGTACGTACATACAAAGATATACACACGGCTTCAAGTCTCATAAATTGGCAGCAGAAGCTGAAGCCACTTCAAGAATTAGGATGGGAATAAGGTTATAAAATGAAGGATGGCTACTGATGAATCTCGATTAACATCGCCCAACTATCACTAAAAAGCCTAAAGCCCTTAGTCGCCTCGTACGGCACCCACTAGAAGTGAGGTTATATGAGTACGTTAGTGCTATTTGCCGTGTAGTGCCGGTTTAGAATGTCGCTACCCCCTTCTACCCGCGGGTGTCGTAAGAGGCGACTAAGGGTATTGGGGCTTTTTATTGGATTTTTGGGCGATGCGGTTGGAGACCCATCACCAAAAACCTTTATTTTTACCATCTTTTCCCCACTAAACTTCCAAAAGTGGCTGAGGAATTTATAATTCCTTAAAAGTCAAAAAGCTTATTTTTCAAAATAAAGTTAAATACTGACATTTTTTGAACGTCAAAGTTTTAAATTAATCGTTAATCCGTTGCTTCGGAAGGTGTTCGTAAAGAGAAGAAGCAACAAAGCTCTGGTTACTCTTGGCTCTGGTTACCCCTCCTAGGGAAATATAGCCGTGAGTATATGTATGTATGTATGTATGTTAGTGCTAGCATAAGCCGAAGCAAATTTTTGGCGGTAACAATGTTTAAGAACATGGATGTTGTAGAAGAACAGAACTCTGGCATTTAAAATCTTGGATTAAAAAGTGTGTTATTTACTATGTCATTATATTTCTTCGGATACTATAAAGATAGATTGCTAAGTGGTTTCTCCTACATACAAACATACATATACTCACGGCTGTAAATCCTTAGAAGGGGTATCCAGATCTAAGGAATTAGAAATTCCTCAGCCACTTTTGAAATTGTGAGTGGGGAAAAGATGGTAAAAGTAAAGGTTGTTGGTGATGGGTCTCCAACCGCATCGCACAAAAATCCTTTAAAAGCCCCAATACCGTTAGTCGCCTCTCACGTACTCCCACCGGGAGAAATGTGGTAGTGCTATCCTACTAAAAAAAAATTGCAATAAAATGGATTCTCCTCTGTTCCAGATATCTTGGACCACCGCGAGGAGCCGATCCTAACGTTCTGAGAGGAAGCTGATATTCTCTCGGCCCCATATCACGTGACTACCGCTGCGTTACTCGGTTATAAAATAACATTACTTTATGTAATCCTAGAATTCCATATTTCTAGTCATACGTCTAAGTTTAGCTACGTTTTGTAATATTTTGATGATCAAGTTACAATTATGTATCGAATTATTTATTATTACATACATACATATACATACATACATATACTCACGCCGTTAGTTCTTATTATTTATTATTCTTTAAAAAATATTTCATTAAAAAGCCTTTGCTATGACATATGCAATCCAAAGTTGTCGAGGGCAAATCCTCTGCATTAGAAATGAGACTAAGTGGAGGTTAAATCAAGATTTTTAGGCAAATATCCTTAAAATAAGGTTCCTTATTTATTGGCACAAAAAAGCATTTTAAATATTCTAGTCACAAAAGTACAACATGAATGTCAACATTCCATTTAAGTATCACAGTCTGGCCTAAAGGTATTAATATCAAATAATATTACTTGCAGTATATAAATCCATTTAAATTGTTATTTCACATATTTATATTGGAATGCGACATCTATCGACAAACTGCCAAAGTTGCTTTACAAACAAGTACAAATTAATCGATACTTGAAACAATGTGGGAAAATAGTTATAATTTAGTTCGTATCGATCCCGCTAGATAGCGCTGTATACTAAAATATGAAATTGATCTTTTTTTACTTATAACGTAGTTTTATGATATTATCGTTGAGTGTAATTTAATATAAATCTGCGTGTTCCATGGAATCTCCTAACTTTGTTATAATTGTATCATAATCATTATTGTATCTAGTCGCACTAAGAGTGTTTTTTTAATAATTTGACTGAATTTATATATTAATGAAATATATAACAAGAGCAAAACTGTTCTTTTGTTTTATTGTACTTACATACATACATACATACATATACTCACGGCTTTATTTCCCTAGAAGGGGTAGCCAGAGCTAAGAAATTATAAATTTCTCAGCCACTTTTTGAAGTTGAGTGGGGAAAAGATGGTAAAAATAAAGGTTTTTGGTGATGGGTCTCCAACCGCATCGCCCAAAAATCCAATAAAAAGCCCCAACACCCTTAGTCACCTCTTACGACACCCGTGGGTAGAAAGGGGTAGCGACATTCTAAGCCGGCACTACGCGGCAAACTACGGTACTTCACAACAAAAATTCAGTTTTTCTTGCACACCACATGTTTACTGGTGTATTAAATGAGTTTACTTTATGCGCAGTAACTGTCGAGTTGATTAGATGGATTAATGTATTATTTTAGCTACCGAAACCTATGCTAGGTTAGTTTTTATTCCAGTATTCATTCCGTTCATCAAATCTACGCGGAATGCAGGTAAAATCCTGATTCTAATAAATGTGTTAACGCTACCCATATTTATTATTTCTTGAGGTCTTTCAATGATGAACATGAGTCTAAGAATATTATTTTTAAAGATCTCCGACCATAATTTTGGAGCAATTAGTTTATTTACTTTCACTTTATTTTACTAAAGCTATACTAAACACAATATATTTATTATTATTTTACTATTCCTAAACATTTAATTTGATCTGTCTTAAAATTACCATAGTACGAAATAGGCTACCGCGTCCCGCGTCGGCCCGACAGCCGACTGCCGCACACAGCCGTGTTCGCGGTAGAGCCCGTCCGCACGGTGGCTGGCGAGCGCGCTCCTCTTCGTAGGATTTGTGAATCACACAATAAAAACTACAGCTCTATAGACATATTTAATTCGTCTAAACTCCAGCTCAAGCGAAGTATACTGATAAATGATACCATTAAATGATCAATTTTAGTATATGACACACACACACATACATACATACACACACACCCACACACACACACACACACACACACACACACACACACACACACACACACACACACACGCATAAACTTGTATAAACACAATCCCATTTAATAGATGTATTAGTTATAAGCTTTATAATGTTTAAATGCTGATTATATATTTTATACAAAGTTCAGTTTCATATAAGTTTTTAAGATATGTTTATTATGATAGGATAAATAGAATAATAAGTAATAGAAATGTAAATATTCTGTGATGAACAGTTCTGGATACAGACTGATTTCACCATGTAATTTAATTAGAAATAATGTATTTAGTCTGTGTCTGTTGTTTGTCCAAAATAAATAAATAAATAATAAATAATAGTGCAGACATAACCGTGTTAATTATTGAAATATCACAGCTTCGTTTGTTATTCTGTTTCGGTACTTTTCTATGGAGTACAATCTTACTTCAGAAGATGAGGAGCCGTTGTGGATGTATCAAGTCAGGATTGCAGAGTTATTATTACCTGGAAAAGAAAGAATTATATTTCAGTGGATGGTCAAAGAAACCTTATAGAATTAATAATATAACCAATTTTTTAATGTTAACAGTGTAACTTATTATTTTTCTATAGAAAAGAATCTTAGATCCCAAGTACATACATACATATACTCACGGCTTTAAATCCCAAAAATGGGTAGCCAGAGCTTTACAGCTAGAAACTCCTCGGCCACATTTGGAAGTTGATAGGGGAGCAGATGGTAGAAATAAATTATTATTGGTGATGGGTCTCCAACCGCATTGCCCAAATACCAATTCAAAAACCCCATATCCTTAGTCTCCTCTTACGACACCCGTGGGTAGAAAGGGGTAGTGATATTCTAAGCCGGCACTACACAGCAAGACCCCAAGTGTTCTTACTTATAAAACTCTTGCACATACTCAAAAGCTGCAGTAAGCTTCGTCGTTCGTTAAATCGTTTCGTTTATTTGCATGAAACATGGTATTTAAAATATGTTGTTATATTATATGGAACCACATGCCTCGTCAAGCTACTCAATGCAAATAGGATAAATCAAACAAATTTAATTTATGAGAGCACCCCCGGTATCAAATCTGAGACCTTTGGAGCCGAGAACTTTACCGCTAGACATTGGTAGTAGTTAATAAAATTGAACTCGAAGGAGATAAATTTTTGTGGCGTCTCACTTCAACAAAAATGCAGGAAGCAATGATGTATCTTATTACGGGAACATAGATGTTGATTCGGGTCATGTCGTATGTTCGTTCTTGTAACTAAGTCCCTGACCCTGTGCGACCACTTTAGCTAGGAGGAACCGCTTACAATAAAAAAGGTTTTGATGCCCTGGGAAAGGCGAACATACGAAAACATATTAAAATAAAATAAATAGTATGCTCATTTTAAAAAGCAAATAACAAAAAAAACTACGTTTTTCATTATAAGTCTTTCATTAAAATTTTCGTAGCGACAATTATTCCCGTCTGGGTCGCTAAGGGCAAGGTTGTCGTGAAACATTGATGAGGCAGCTGCGGGTTCCCATGCGTGTCCTCAGTTCTCCTCAGCTGGGTCGTCCCTCTAAATTAATGTCGTATGTAACTGCTTAATTACAACGATGAGTGTCTCGTTCCATATTATATTATATTGATATTCACAATTTTATCAAATAACCTAGTAATATAAAAAGAATAACTCAGCAACATAGTTTCGTTTTTTCTCAGCATCAACACATTGTCTCTTTAGGTATTTTAAAGGTACCGGTGGTTGAGGAAAAGTGACCTAATTAAGATTTGATCTACCTGTAGTTATTAAGTGGAAATAGGCCTATCTGATAGGCGACACTTTCAGTTTTTTATTACTCGTATTATAAAGCCAGAGAGTTATGTTTATTACGTCTCATTAAATGCCTCTTATGTGACGATCAAGTGCTACTTGGTCGGTGGAAGAGTTTTGGAAATTGCAAGAGATTTATTTATTTATTTATTTATTTACGGAAAACAAACAGCTTTAACACAACAATTAACAAAAAACAATAAAAATTAAAACATAGCCAGAAACAGTTTTCACATATTGGTAACGAACATGCGCTTAATTAAGTATTACTGTAAATTAACTAACAATATAAGAACTAGGAAAGATAGTAGATTAACAAATTTGACAAAAAAATATATTATTAGAGATGATGAATAAAGAATGTACACTAATTGAAAGAGAGTGAATGAGGGTGATTGTAAATAAAACTAAAACCATGGTTTTTGAAAGAGAAAACTTGAAGAGAGAATGCGTTATTGAGACTATGGTTAGAAAGTGAAACAGATGAAAGAGTTTGTATATCAAAGAAGTTTGTTAACTAGGGGTGGAAAGTGTGATGAAGACATCGAAAGAACAGTGAAAAAGGGTAATGCGGTAAATGGAACAATTAATAGTCTAATGACCAGTCGATCGATGTCTGAAAAGGCCTGAATGGCTGTGCATGATGCTGTTCTTGTTCCTACGCTTATGTATGGAAGCGAATGTTGGGTGTGGAAAAGAAGCATGACAGCTGAGTAAATGCAGTAAAAATGAGATCCCGGAGTAAAGTCTGTGATGTAAGATTATGCGATCGAGTGACAAATAGTATGATTCGCAGTGTGAAAGATTATATTGTAAAAAAGATAGACAAAGTAGTGTTGAGATGGTTTGGGCACGTAGAGAGGATGGATGATACAAATGGAAATAATGACCCATTGATTGACAAGGAGAATTATATTTGCCTTTTACGTTTAGCTGTCTTTAAAACATTTGAGTCTAATGAAGAAACTGTTACAATACATATCGATGACAAGTAGTTCGTTGACTCTGCATATTTCTTACCCAAAATAGCTCATAAGAACTTTGTTAATTGGATAACTAACGAATAAATGATATGAAATAATGATAATAGATGATCTGAAGAAGAGCGAAAAATTCAGGTCGGCACTTCAATTCGAAAGCAAACATTTATGATGTCAAAAGGAAACGCCAACGCTTCAGCGTCCATAGACTCCTCATTTGTATTTAGCGAAACATTTAACCCTTACTACCAACCGATAGAAAAAACATAAATAATATTTAGATTATTAGAAAATTGCTGTGTAGTGCCGGCTTAGAATAGCACTACCCCATTTCTTCCGGTGGGTGTACGTAAGAGGCGACTAACGGTATTAGGGCTTTTAAGGGATTTTCGGGTGATGCGGTTGGAGACCCATCACCAAAAACCTTTATTTCACCATCTTTTCCCCACGCAACTTCCAAAAGTGGCTGAGGAATTTCTAATTCCCTAGCTCTGGCTACACCTTCATGGGATTTATAGCCGTGAGTATATGTATGTAGATTCGCTTTTAAATATCCACTATTTTTTTTACGAAATCTTATTTATCTTTACTTATGAGCTTTGTATCGAATTTTAGCCAAATATCTAATCGGTGGAATGTGTCGGCTGATGACGCAGCGCGGCTGATGAGTTAGTTCCCGTGGTGGGCGGGCGGCACGCGCCACTCTCGTTACGCGCGGGCCGCTCCACTCCGTTGGAGATGGAATAGCGTTGCAGACGTTTTCACAATCACTGTCATCTAGCTAGCTATTTATTTTTTTACATACATTCTCACGGCTATAAATCCCTTAATAGTAGCCAGAGCTTTGGAATGAGAAATCCCTCAGCCACTTTTGGAAGTGGATTGGGGAAAAGATAGTAATAATAAATGTTTTTGGTGACGGTTCTCCAACCACATCACCCAAAAAGTACTTCTCACGATCACCCACGGGTAGAAATTTGGTAGTGTTATTCTAAGCCGACACTACACGGCAAATTATTTTTTGTTTATAGAAATGGTAATTTATTTTGTAAAAGGTTCAGAATCGATTTGACTTGAGAATAAGAATGCATGGCCACATGTGATTATTCTTATGATTGCGTATTGGTTGGTTCCCATAAGAGTAGGTTGGGACTATCGATCACCACTTAGTACAATCTTAGCAAACCTCTTAGCTTCTTTTCATTCATCAACCTTATCATTCATGCTCTCTTATTCTTCAGACGTGGCGTAAGTAAATTTATATATGTTTAAGTATGTGAAAAAACATGATAATTACAACTATTGATGGTAATATTATAAGATCAGTAAGGATTGCCGTGTATTGCTGGCTTCCTCTTTTTACACACTGGTGTCGTAAGAGGCGACTAAAGGTATAATTAAGTGGTTTTTGGTTGGAAACCCATCACCCACGACAATTTATTTCTGCAATATTGTCCCCTATCAACTTCCAAATGTGGCTTAGGAGTTTCTAGACTAGACCGAAGCTCTGGCTACCCCTTTTTGGAATTTATAGCCGTGAGAATTTTATGTATGTAAAATATTAGTAGCGTTTCCAGAGCAGCCCAGTGCACGGAAGCTCAAATTAGCGCGTCGCGTCTTCCGTCGTGCGAGACGTCGTCGCGAGTGCGTGCAGCGCGCCCGACCAGGTACGTAGCCTTTGTTCTGACCACAACAATATGTCACTGCCTATACCTTCCAGAGTTTGCTTCTTAAAATAAAATAAAATAGGCTTTATTTGTTCAACACAGAGCATTTAAACAAGTTTCAAGGGCCCCTGTACTAGACCTGAGAGATCTGTTTGTTAGACTTAACTTCGAGTCTGCGCATGATTTTATTTGGGTTTGTTATTCATGGGCCTTCTTCTGTTTATAGAGTTAACGTTAGAATTGTAACTAGTGAGGGTAATATTTGATAAAAATCCACATGCTTATTGGAACCCTCAGACAATGTGTCAAAAAGTCCAAAAAGCTAACAGCAACCCAACATATTATTGTTAATTTTGCGGATGACGTTGTGACATTCCTTAACCAACAAGCGCGTATTAAGGTCAATATTCGGATCACTTACCATTTAGAGAATTAAACCAGCCGGCCGGTCATAACCGCATATTGTTATTTAGTTGAAAACTTTTATTTTGATAAGTAATATTTGTTAAGCTTTTTTGGAAATTTTATTAAAGCCCCCAATAGTGACATTAGAGAACGATAATTGTTTAAGGTTTATAAAATTTCAACAACTAGATTTTGCATGACCTGTCTCCTCACATTTCCTCTCTACGTACCCCTTGGTAAACCTTGCGTGATATTGTACTAAACCTATTTACCCCGACGTTTCGAGCCTCACGTAAATAACAGATGACCGCTTTACATATTATTACCAGAAATGTAACGAGTGCTTTCTTGGCACACTGGAAATGTTTTGTCACAGCTTTTCAACATATTAGCAAACATAACGCTTCATGGTTTAACGGAAAACACATTTGACTTCGTTTCAACAAACATTGTTTTTGATTGAACATCTTTCATGTTTCGATCCCAACGGATTGTAATTTGGGGGTGCTGATAAGGCTTTCTAAGTTTTTTAACCCATCACCAACGATACTTTTATCGACCATCTTGTCCCTTATCAACTTGCAAATGTGGCTGAAGAGTTTGTAGCTCTAAAGCTCTGACTGCCCCTTTTTGGGATTTGTGGTTATGAGTATATGTATGTTGTATGATAAGGATACTAAAGGTACAGTAGTAGTAGTTTGGAAGATATATATCGTAAACGTAAGCGTAAACTTTATATCTTTAAAAAGCTTATAACACATCTAAGTGTTACAAGTAACTAGTAACAGTAATTGCCTAATTTAATGTTTTTTGACATGAATTCCTCGTGTGGGGATTATTACTCATAAATAAAATCCTTTAATAACATCTTTTATTTATGAACAGTAATTGCCATTCAAAATCTCAGTATTCCCTCTATTTAAGCTTTGTCTAAAGTGACTTTAGACATTGTTAGGGTGTTCGCGTCTCCATGACGTCACGTGACAGCGAGTGACGTCAGACCTAGCTCCATAAAACGCTATCATTTAGACGTAATCTATTTCGAGCATCTGACTGAACTGAACACTTATTCGTAATGGCCCCGACGCGGCTTTATTGTCAACTTTATAACCGAAAATCACTTAACGTTTGATGGAGCAGTCACATTTTATTTTCGGGTATTCATTGGTTATTCACGGGTTATTATTTATGTATTAATTTGCTATGGATAACGTTTTGAAAGTCCATTTTTGTCATTTGTAGCTTTGACGTTCTTTTTTGTATTTGTTATACGAGTATATCCTCTGACGACGCGACGTTGCATACTAAGCGAGTTATATACAGGGTGGCTCATCCAAATCGGTCAATATGGGAAAGTCTGAAACTATAAGACATACGAAGATTTGTTCTTAGGAACCATGCCACCGATTTTGATAAAAAGAAAAACTGCATTCATACATTTGAAAAAAAACTGTACCCAGCTCGGGAATCGAACCCGGTTGTTTTGAAAAAATAAACTTACACTTTTTCTATTTTTATATCGATTGTGTAGGTCTTAAGCTGTAAATGTCTCCATAAAACATGATGAATAAAATGCATTGTTTTGACATACTTTCTCAAAGTAGGACAAACAGTTTTTCTTTTATTTTAATATATAAATAAATAATTAATTTTATTATTTCTTTTTATTATTATAAGTTTTATTATTTCTTTTTATTATAATAAATAATTGCTGTGTAGTGCCGGCTTAGAATAGCACTACCCCATCTCTTCCCGTGGGTGTCGTAGAAGTCGACTAAGGGACTAGGGCTTTTCCATCTTCGCTCTTACACCAATCCAAGGTCTGCCGCGCCGAGGGATGCATGGCCAGGGGTGAGCCTGGTCGCTAGCGTGCCGCCGTCCCGGAGCTTGGTGCACTCCGGGTACTAAATAACCTTACCTAGTCAAGCGGGGCTCTGGCTAGGTGGACAGTTTACTTCCCTTGCTTCTCGTGGGTCCAATATGTGTTCAAATTTTAGTAAACACGGAGGCGGCGATGTAGCTCGCCACTCATCACGCCATGGTTGCTCACGGGGCGAAAAGTGGGCTAAAGAGACCCGCTTCAGTACGATGAATGTATGTGGAGGAATGTTTGAAAAATTAGATGAAGTATGTATGATTATGAATGAAAGAAAACTGGATTTTCTTTGTGTAAATGAGACGAAGCGTAAGGGAAAGGAAGTTTCACAACTTGGCAACATTACAGCAATCTGGTCTGGAGTCGCTGACAGTGACCGAGCTTGCCAAGGAGTGGGACTTCTGATATCTGAAAGGATGGCTCAGTGTATGAATGATTACGAATGTGTGAGTCCAAGGCTCCTGTGGATTAAGGTGAAATTGGGACTAGTCCGGATGCGCATAATTTGCGTATACGCTCCGGACATGTCTAAATCCCTATCCGAGAGGGAGGAGTTTTGGAATCTGTTAGACGATGTTGTGAATGGGTGTGATCAGAATGAGAGACTTGTAATGTTAGGAGATTTTAATGGCTGGGTTGGTGTGTCACGCAACGGTTGCGAAAGAGTTTTAGGAAAGTTTGGTGATCAAAGGGTAAATGAGAATGGTGAGAAATTGATTGAGGTATGTTTGGAGAGGAATCTTTGTGTTACAAACACGTTGTTTAAGCACAAAGATATCCATATGTATACAAGACAGAGGGGAAGCGAGAGAAGTATGATTGATTTTGTGATAGTTGATGAAAGGCTGAGAGCAAAAGTTGTTGACACCAGGGTCTATAGGGGCACGAACGTTGGCACAGATCACTTTCTCGTTATATCACGATTAAGGGGTCTGTGCACGCGTTGGCGTCACAGGCCTAAAGTGTCAACAACGGATTTTGCGAGAATAAAAGTAGAAAAACTGCAAGAAGATGAAAATATCAGAGATGAATACTTGAGGAAATTGGATGATAGACTAAGTTGCGTGGAGATGAGGGATGAAATGGAAATAGAAGAAGTATGGGATGTGCTCAAATCGACGATGGTTGAATGTGCGACGGAAGTATGTGGAGTGTGTAAAAGGTCAAATAGACCACCAACAAGTTGGTGGGATAAAGTTGTGAAAGAGGCGGTTGGTGATAAGAAGAAAGCGTGGTTAGATTTACTAGCGATTAAAGCTAGTAAACGGATGGATGCGAGTGTAACTGACGATGTAGTGCAGAAAAGTGAAGATGAATATAAGAGAGTTAAGAATGAGGTAAAGAAGAAAATAGAAAAGAAAAAGCGGGATTTGCAAGAGTGGTGTGAGAGGAAACTTTCTGATAATTTCCGGAATAACCAAAAGTTATTCTGGAAGTATATCCGGAAAGAAAAGGGAGTTTCCCAAAACACGAGAGTGAGTGTAATAAGAGATGAACAGGGTGAATTGGCGACGGATGAAAGTAGCATGAAACGGGTATGGAAGAATTATTTTGAGGGACTGTTTGAGAAAGAGGATGCATCCATTTCTTCGCCAATCGACAGTAATGTTGATTGGAACGGGGAGATGGGTGAATTTAGTGACAGCGAGATTAGTATGGAAGAAATAATGAAAGCAATGAAAAGTATGAAATTAGGGAAGGCGGCAGGGTATGATAGGATTACTATCGAAATGCTGAGGGCTGGTAAAGGGTTGGTGGCTTCTTGGTTGCACTTCCTTTTCCAAAAATGCTGGTCGAGTGGCAAAGTTCCACGAGACTGGTGCAAGGCGGTGATTGTGCCTCTATATAAAGGAAAGGGGTCACACCAAGAGGCTAAAAACTACCGCGGCATCAGCTTACTCAGCATTGTTGGTAAATTGTATGCTAAGGTACTGATTGAAAGAGTGATGAATGAAACTGATGAGAAAATATGGGATGTGCAAGCGGGATTTAGGAAAGGAATGGGATGTATGGATCAAATCTTCTCTCTAAGGAGCATCACCGAAAAGTTTTTAGCTAAGAACCAAAAGGTGTATTGCTCCTTCATTGATTTAGAGAAGGCGTATGATAGGGTGGTAAGAAAGTGTTTATGGGAGGTGTTATCCAAGTTCGGTTTGGGGAGTCAACTTATACGTGCATTGGTATCACTTTATGAGGATTCTAGTGCATGTGTAAGAGTAAACGGGGAAAACACTGACTGGTTCGGAATCTCTAGGGGTGTCCGACAGGGATGTGTAGCTTCTCCGTGGCTCTTCAATTTGTTCATGGATGACTGTTTGACAGAGTTGCGTGAAAGTGATTATGGACTAAGGATGGGTGGATTCATCATTAAATGCCTCTTGTATGCTGACGATCAAGTGCTACTTGCATCATCGGCAGAAGAGTTGCAAGAGATGATGAATATTGCATGTGAGTCTTTTGTAAGAAAGGGAATGAGGGTGAATGTGGATAAGACCAAAACGATGGTTTTTGAGAGACAGGAAGATGTGACAGAATGCGTGATTGCGATTGATGGTAAGGATGTGGAACAGGTGAAGGAGTTTGTATATCTGGGAAGCTTGTTTACAAGGGATGGGAAATGTGATGAAGACATTGAAAGAAGAGTGAAAAAGGGTAATGCGGTAAATGGAGCAATGAATAGCCTAATGATCAGTCAAACGGTGTCTGAAAAGGCCCGAATGGCTGTGCATGATGCTGTTCTTGTTCCTACGCTTATGTATGGAAGCGAATGTTGGGTGTGGCAGAAGAAGCATGAGAGCAGAGTGAATGCAGTAGAGATGAGGTCCCTCAGAAAAATTTGTAATGTTAGATTATGTGACCGAGTGAGAAATAGTGTTATGCGTGAAAAGTGTGGTGTGAAAGATGATATTGTAAGAAAGATAGAAAAAGGAATGTTGAGATGGTTTGGGCACATAGAGAGGATGGATGATAGAAAATTGGTAAAAGGGATCTATAGAGCTAGTGTGGATGGTAATGTTAGTAGAGGACGACCACGGAGAACACACTTGGACCAAATTGAGAGTGTGCTCAAAAAGGCTGGCGTCCGAAGTATGAAGAATAAAAGAGCATGTATGAAAAGATTGATGGATGTAAACGAAGCTAGAGAGGTTTGTCAGGATCGTGCGAAGTGGCGATCAATAGTCTCTGCCTACCCCAATGGGAACTAATGGCGTGAGTATATGTATGTATGTATGTATTATTATAAATTCTGTTTTAAAACCTTTAGAATTGTTTGCTTAATCTATAGATTGGTTTGCATAGACGTTTGTGCATAATCGTTTTGCCAGGGATCATTAGACGACTAGAAATAACACATTCCATATTAGCAGCGAAATATTGCCTAATAACAATAGAGAGTAAGATAAAACAAAGTGTCACATGATTGGTGAGCTGTTAAAATGTAACGTGACATCTGACCCCTTATCTCCAGCGGCCGCGAACGAGCGCAAACCGACACAAGCCAGCGAGAGCCAAGTGAGTAAATACTTGGATTATTTATTTATTTTTACTTTAATTATGATAAATTTTGGTTTCTGAAGTAGTTCCTTCTGACTGGTTGAAAAATTTTGCATGGAGTACTAAATCCCGTTTTAAGAGTAACTAAATAGAACTTTGCGTTGGTTGTAGATGCGTTAGTAGGTTGAGTAAGCTTGTCGAAACTTTCCTATCGTTAAAATGAGTCTCTGTTCTATTTTGTATTCAATTATTTTATTTTTATTACATTGGGCACTTGTATATCTTATTGTTAATGATGAACTTTTTACAACTGTTGCAAGAATTGTTGATTCAGTAGGGGGTGCTTTATTTGCTTTGGATGCTGATTAGTTTCCCTACAATAACTCTGTTCTCAGAATCTGTCAATCTGCCAAGCCAATGCATGTTTAGCATCATTTTCTTAGATTTTCATTTAATTAATTTTACTTATTCATGGAAGAGGTATTAAAAGACAAGTTGAAGAAGAGACGTAGGTTTTGTTATTGCAAAGTATAATCATAAGCGTTAGAACCATCTGTTTATTGAACACAAATACAAATAATTATTAATCTTAAAAAATAAATTCAAAACCTGATTTCTAGAAGTCACAGTTTTTATAGTGTTCTTTAAAATGGTACAGTTCTTTAATATAAACGATATTGGTTGCATACTTCAAAAATTGTCACGTGCAAGCGTGAGCGCCGAAAAGTTCTGCAATTTTATTTTTTCCATTCTATCGGCTAATGCGATCGGGTACAGGTAAAAGAGAGACAACGGCAGCACGCAACTTTTTTCGAATTGTTTTGTCAACTGTCTTCTTTGTGTCTTAGGACTTTAACATACTCACCAACCACACACCCATATTTTTGTTCCATACTACCCAGGTAAGTAACAATGGCGCTGTCAAGACTAGCGCTGGTGGTGTGGTGCGCGCTGGCGGTGCGGGGCTGCGAGCTGGAGCCGAGCGAGTTCGACGCCGCGAAGAGTCCCGGAGACAACTTCTACCGCGTCATCGTCAACGGGGACGTCGAGCGGTACGTCGCCGACCAGCGATATGTCGGTCAGTTGGGGTACCTTACTTATTCTTACCCATTTTCTGATGTTATCGTACATATGTTGTCTGGGAGAGACCTCTTTAGGTGCTTATCTAAAAATGCGTAGTGCAATTAAAATGTATAAATATCAGATGAATTCAAGGATGATTTTGTGAGTAGGAATTAATAGAGATGATGATGAAAACGCGTTTCCTTCCAATAACATGAATACCCACTAGAGTAGCAGGTTGCATCATTTGATATAATTTTCATCGTTCATAGTCTTAGTTTTTGTGTTTTCGAGAGAGATTGGTGGTTAATATGGTTGAAAAACAATCAGAAATTCTTATTTATTCTCTCATCTTTCAAAAAAAGAATAAAAATTGATCTTACATTATGTATCTAGTTTATATTATTATTCGCAAAACAATTTATAAGTATTTCATTTGGATAAATAGTTAACGACAGTAACATAATAACGTCCATTTATTTCATCTCATTTTCTATTATTTCCAGTAACCCTAGTAGGCTCACGCACCCACAGCCGCGTGCAACAATTCACCCAGTTCAAGCTGACGCTGGCGCCGCAACACTCCCCCTCCCCCGCGCCTGCCCGCCTCGGACGGTTCCAGCTGTTCGCGGACACCCTCACCAAGTTCAGTGAGGATTGCATCAATTCTGTGGTGCAGGCTGATGATCTGCCGAAGACCGAGGTCGCTGTTATGTGGAAAGCGCCGCCGGCTGGCTCCGGATGTGTGCTTATTAAGTAAGATTGAATTTTCTTAAGAATATACATACATAACATACATAAACGTTCACGCCGAATATCCCCGAATGGGTTGGCAGAGGTACTAATACTTCTGAACATCACGTGACTTTGTCACCTGGTGTTCAGAGTACCCACGTTTTGCATGGACAGTGTGCTCACGTGATAGGGGACAGGCCTATCGCCTTAAGAATATGAAATATGTGATTGAAAAGTAAGCTGATTTCGTGCTTCAGACGGCATGTGAAGATGGTGGTTAAAGTTTTCCAACCGAAAGCGGATTTTTGACCTATGATTGGGCAATGGGTCGATACAATTATTTACAAATTACCAGCTTGATTTTGAAACACAATCTCTGTCTTAAATCTGTCGTAGCTCAGGGTATGTTAATCATGCTAAACCTTTTTTTATACCAGTATTTATTCATATCCATAACCAATATGGATGAAACGTGATATATAAATTAATATCAAAGCTGTATCCATCCCTTCATGGGCATTGTTATATTAGTCACCTGTTGCTTCCAGAGCAATGGTGTTCGAGAGCGCAGACCGCTGGTTCGCTGAAGACGGTCAGCTGACCAAGGTCATCTGCGAAGACACGTCAGCATCGTCCTCCGATTGCTGCGCGTGTGATGATGCGAAATATAAGGTACGGTTTAGAGATTTCTCAAACATTTATAATATGATCGCCAAATAATTTCACAGTTATCACGATGTCAAAGTCACTTTGATGTTTTACTTGGAACTAAATTCAAATTCTTTATTTGCATTCCACATGTTATATGATCTTACAAAGATAATTAAGTACCAATGTGGACCCTGTAGGGCACAGCAATATAAATCTAACTGAAATATAACTGAAAATTAACTTAAAATATTAATAAGTAACAATAAGGAGCTATGTTAGTTTCAAACAGATTAAGCGAACCGGGTTGAATAAGCGTTTCCTTATAAGGAACTATGATAGCTACAAGGCGAGGCTAAGGGTGCAAAAATTGTTTTAACCATGAAAAGCTAAGTGTAACAAAAAGTTATTGACTGTTTTTGTAATATGCACGCAAACTTTGTCATCAACTGAATCGTTAGTTAATATAACTGAAATAAGAAATTTTTGGTGATGAACCATTTATACGTTTTTAAATATTGTTTTCTTTCTTATCTTAAATGGCATTTTCGACATGATAACATGTAAATAAATAAATGAAAACGTGTCACGAGCAGCTGTTAAGAGCCGCGGAACAAGCGGTAGTAAGGCATGATAACCCTAAGCCTAAAGTCTAGGCTCGCTGAAATCCCTATAGAAAACTTTCTTGAGCTGATCGTCATAAAGCTATGGTCCATGACTCAAATTTCCATTAAACTATTACTTCCAGATGGTATTCGAAGGTCTCTGGTCAGCAAAGACCCACCCCAAAGACTTCCCAACCCAAGCGTTGTGGCTGACCCACTTCTCCGACGTGATCGGCGCCACCCACGTGAGGAACTTCAGCTTTTGGGGGGAGGGGGAGATCGCTACTGATGGGTTCAGGTAAGATTTTTTTATACATTTGCTCATAAATGCCACCGTGACTACAACAGGTAGAGCTAAAGTGGAATTTTTGGCGCCCTTTTTCTGATTATTATTTCTTTAATTTTTTCAGGAAAGCAAGAATTTTTAACTATCTCTTTAATTTACAATTTGGTTGAAAATAGTCGTACCGTATAACACATGAGCATTGGGTTGTTGCAGCGCACAATATACTGGGTACTCTTATTGATACCACGGCATAAAACATGGAGTAACTTTAAATGGAGATTATTCAAGAGTTCTTTTGCAGTTTAACCAAAAGCTTCACGCCTTTTATTACTGACAGAGTGGAAAAGGACTTTTCTTTCTTCCTGCGACATTTTTATACTTAGTGCTCGGGGTACCCATTGTTTATCTCCACAATGAAATGGATAAGACGTAAACCTTTTGCAAATGCACTGTCCCATCGTATGACAAGAATACGAGTTCTGACATTATAGTGTTCTCGGTATATTCTCGCCAGTAAAATTAAAACTCAAACTTTCACGCCGTATATCTCCAAAGGCTGGCAGAGGTACTAATATTTCTGAAGATTGCGTGGCATTATCAACTGGTGTTCGGAGCACCCACGTTTTGCATGGACAGTGTACTCACGTGATAGGGGGCAGGCCTATCGCCGTTTGGTACGAATACACTGTCACATGACTAAGTTTAAAAGTTAAGGCGTCTTAATACGCAAAACTTTATATAACGTATAAAACAATCAAACCATTTCATCCCAGATCCCTAGCGGAATGGGGCTCCATAGGTCTGCTAGAACAGGAGCTATCGCAACGCGGCAAGCTACTACGAACTTTAGTGAAGGCTCCCGGGCTGTGGTACCCGCGCGTCAACACCAACACCTCCACAGCCTTCGTGGTGGACCGGAACCGGCATTTGCTGTCTGTGGCTTCTATGTTTGGTGAGACTATTTATTTTATGTTTTATGTTAGATGTAATATTGATTAAACTCTCATACATACGTACATACACGGCTATGATTGCCAGGAAGTGATAGCGAGGTATAAGATTTTATAATAAAGGTTACCACACCAATAAAGATCCTACAAAGCCCTTGCTGTGTAGTGCCGGCTTAGAATAGCACTACCCCATTTCTTCCGGTGGGTGTACGTAAGAGGCAACTAACGGTATTGGGGCTTTTAAGGGATTTTTGGGCGATGCGGTTGGAGACCCATCACGAACAACCTTTATTTCACCATCTTTTCCCCACAAAACTGCCAAAAGTGGCTGAGGTATTTTTAAATCCCTTGCTCTGGCTACCCCAAAAAAAAAAAGTCAAAAAGTTTATTCTTCAAAATTAAGTTAAAAACTAACATTTTTTGAACGTCAAATGTTTTTAAATTTATCATTAGTCCGTTGCTTCGGGAGGTGTTCGTAAAGAGAAGAAGCAACAAAGAAACTCTTTTCATTCATTCACATTTTTTCCCCTTCAAAGGATTTATAGCCGCGAGTATATGTATGTGTGCAAAGCCCTTATCTCTAGAAAAAACTCAAAGAATCTCTAGACTAAACTCAAACTTAACAAATATAAGTATTCACTTAAAGGCTGAAAATTCATTACATTCACCAATTTACCCCTTTATTCTTGGAGCAAATCACAAACTCTACACATATTACTCATTTAACCAGATTTATGTCCATACTTCATTCTATTAATCTTGGGAATTTTCTTACTTATAGGCTATGATATTACATGATTGTGTTCTTTTCCTTTTTTGGTACATAAAATTTTATAGCAAAATACATACACTGATTAACAATAACGACCGTACGCCTCATTCGATTGATTAATTGCATTGAAATGATATAGCTTGGTTACTCCAGCATACACTTTTACAGCTTATTGTTATAAAATGAGTATAGGTAAGTTCAGTAAGTGGCAATTTAATCACCATATTCTTTTTTCTGTTACAAATATTAATTTGGTGTCTATGCGCTGTCTATGGTACTATAAAAAACCCATTTATATAATTAAATCATTATAAATATCTTTTCCCCCCTTTCAATCCAATATTCAAGTCAGTTTTTTTTTTATTTTAGAGTTCATAGGTAAAAGATGCCTAGGTTTTACAAAAATATATAATTATAAAATAACTTAAATTTAGCCACAATCTTGTATCAAGGGCAATTTATAGTATTAATTTTGTAGCTGACTATACAAACGTTTTTGCATATAAGAAATAAAACCAATATCAAGGAACGACAGTAAAGAACAGAGTTTTCTTCATACAAAGATAAAAAACATAGATTGCTATAATAGAAGGGTCCAAACAAACAAAATACAATTCGCCATTTCAGTAATTACTTACTTACTTATACTCAAGCCCGTTGCTCCCATTGGGGTAGGCAGAGACTATGGATCACCACTTTGTACGATCCAGGCAAATCTCTTTTGCTACTGTCACATTAATCATTCTTCTCATACATTCTCTTATTCTTTTCACTACGGACTGTGGATTTCATAACATTTTCAATTTGAACGTGGCCTGGACGGATACTCGTTTGAAATAGTCGGAGCGACGGTATATAGCAATAACAGATTTTTATTTTGTATAGCTGTAGTTTATATTCCACCAAAAAGTTGCAATGATGATTATTTTAAGTTATTTGATTTATTAGAAGTAATGTCTTTAAAATACAAAAAGCGATTTTTAATTGTAGGTGACTTTAACCTGTATTCTAGCACAACAGAAGTGTTAAATTATTTCGAATATTTTATAGCATTTTGTGGAGTCAATCAGGAGAACGAAATAATGAATTCAAAAGAGCGCTGTTTGGACTTAGTCCTCTGTCCCATAGACGAGATGTGTGTATAC